>JANJGK010008265.1:0-27411 GCA_039081455.1 Macrobrachium rosenbergii
AAGCATTTATTAGCATTTTTAGAGACCATGCCAAACTTGCGCGAAAATTCACCCTACACGACGGGTTCTGGAAACTAACCTCGCTTAAGTTCGAAGTATGACTATATATATATATATATATATATATATATATATATATATATATATATATATATATATATATATATATATATATATATATATATATATATATATATATATATATATATATATATATATATATATATATATATAATTGTATTACACACACACACACACACACACACACCAGTGAGCAAGGACCAATTATGCCTGAACAGACATCAGACAGTAAGGCGGACAAGAATACTCGAATGGTTTTCGATCACATATCCATTCCCAACGTGTCATAGTCCAAGATTTTACATTATCAGTGGTTCAAGAATTAATATTAAAAAGAAAACGACACTAAAATTCACAGGAAAACAATGAGACAGCTTAGTCAATATTAAAAAGGGAAATTTCGACTATAAAGGGAAATTTCACACACGGAACGCAGAGGAACAAGAAGAACACTCAGAAATGGATTAAAACTTATAAAATGCATAAAAACAAATTTTATACACTTAAAGGTTAGGATCACGATATAAACAAATATTTAAGGGTACGGAGACAACCAGTCAGTATGACACAAATAGAGAAAATGAGGACTACGGAAGAAAACATGATGATGACAGGTTTAGTCTAAGGAAGAGCCCAAGTCTGTGTTCTTGCTCGAAACAAGTTGTTTTATCAATAATGACTCGACTGTAGGGAGTTTGGCTTAAGTTCGTCCAATAATGCATAATCTTTTGTTTCCAATAGAAAAGTTTTACAAACATTTTTGTGATTTCTAATATTAGTGTTCGGGGTTGGAGATTTTCTCCCCATTGCGAAAACTTAATCCCGTATGAGAATCTAATCTATCTGTACTTGTAGAAGTCTCCGAGTATACGTATCTGTATCCGACACTCAGCTCCGAGTTACACTTGGGCACCAATACTTACTTATAAACCACTCCGGAGGTCCCCCCCACCACAAAGCTCATCTTTCATTTGTCAATTTGAAAACAAGAGCCGATCGGTCTGGGGGTTAACAGGAACAGGTTTAACGTTCAAAACACCTATATATTTTTGAATAATGTAAGTGTTGCCTTAAAATGGGTGTTACGAGAGTATGGAAAACTGGCATAAAAGTAATTTTAGGGTACCAGGGGAGTATTACATTCAGTAAAAACAAATATTTTATGGAGATATTAGAAACTACCTTTGACGGAAAACAGTTGTTTAAAACATCCTAAAAGAAAGGTAACTTCGAAAACCATTGAAGAGTATACTATATATATATATATTATATATATATATATATATATATATATATATATATATATATACAGTAGATATAATGTATTTATATATATGTATATCTATATATATGTATATATATATATATATATATATATATATATATATATATATATATATATATATATATATATATATATATATATATATATATATATATATATATATATATATATATAATATATATGTGTGGATACTCTTGAATGGGTATCGAAGTTACCTTTCTTTTTGGATTTTTTAAACATTTTTTTCCGTCAAAAGTAAGCTCTAAAATTAAAATAAAATATTGTGTGCGCTTGCGCGCGTGCGTACTTGTTTTGAAGTACGAACTTGACCCTTTTTACAAATGTGGTAAATAAAAAACCTTGAACCCGAACATAAATTATGATGAGGGTTCCCTTAAGATCTTTGCAGTGAGGCTCTATGGCGTACTCCCCCTTAACTACTGACTGATTACATCCAAATAAATAAGCATGTTGTGATAACAACCGTTTAACAAGCGAGTATTTTTATCTTGCACACCTATTACAGACCCATAAAATCCAGAGAAAGTAGTTGAGCCTATTTGCGAGCGACGGGAAGTGGGAGATGACATTCTTGTTGGGGAAGTTCCCGAGGATAAGTATATCCTTAACACCTCGTTGTTTACCCTCATGAAAAGGAATTGAAGAGACATCAACACATAAACTAACACACTGACATTATTATCAGCTGTTCCGGCGACCCCTGGGCTGAGTGTTGTTGTGGGAAAGCATTAAATTCTCCTCCCGGAAACTTCCCATCAAAACCCTTCCTTCGTCTGGCCTTCCTTCCGTCTGTATAACATCTGACGTGACCTCTGCTCTGCTCTGCTCTGCTCTATTTAGTCGAGATACCAGTGCTGTCATGGGGTGCCTGGCTCTGTACAGCTTTGTCACGCTATTTTAACAAATGGGTCAAGTAGTCAGGAGGCATTTGTTAGAGAAATCCTTGACATCATGCAGGAGTAGCCTGGCTCTTAACAGCTTGCCCAGGTACTACAGTACTGTGGATATCAAATGCATCAGTTTTTTTTAGAAGATTCGGAGGATTCCACGAGGGTCATCAACATTATCATGGAGTGTCTGGCTCTGTACCATCTGTTGTATAGTTTAGAAAATAATCAGTCCGTCAAGTGTACTTTGGGATATTAAATACAAAAAGCAGTTTCGTCATTCTGTGTCTTGACGAAAGTGTTAAGTTTTCTGCACTCATATGTAATGATTAAAAATGATAAACTGGATAATGAATATTGGACATGAGCTGGTAATGATTGATTAGATGGCAGCAAGTTCTGACTAGATCATTTTCGTAATGACTATTAAAGTCATACGTAGTTACTTGCAAGCAAACTCATCCCAAAATTCTATCAGAGAAAGCGTGTGACACAGTTCTACTTCATCGTTAACTTTCCAGGAAATTGAATGAAAGCAGTCAGGGAAATTACGTACTGAATCTCTTTCATTCCAAAGGAAAAAGTAAGCTAGCTTACAGCTGAATTTTAAATTGAGCCACGAAGAATGTTTAAAATAAAAACAATTTTAATTATGGACGTTACTTTATTCCTGTGTTATGCTTGAAAAGTCGCCTCGAATACTCATTCAATTCGATTCTTGTAGATGCGTAATTTATGACGACGCGTGTGTGTGTGTGTGTGTATATATATATATATATATATATATATATATATATATATATATATATATATATATATACATACATACATACATACATACATAAACATTCTCTCTCTCTCTCTCTCTCTAATATATATGCGCATATATAATATATATATACATATATACTTGTAGAAACCTGAGTAACCCAGTAATTAAAAGGCCGTGAAACACAAATTCCCTCTTAATTGTAGTGCAAGAAACGGTGGTTGTAGCGACATGATTTTTTCTTCTGTAAGAGAAATTGAAGTTGTTATTTATAGAAGAGAGAGTCAACTGGAACAACGAATTCTGTTGACACGAAGAGTATAGGAGGTGGAGTAAATGGAGTAACAATTGAAAAAAGAGGACACACACAAGTCATTATGAAACACGTGTAATACAAGGGCGAGGGAGGCGCTCTACATGCCCAGGCGTACTGCTAAATGACGCACTTGAATTTGAAACACTACTGATGAAAACATGAGGAGGAGGAGCCTTTGAAATGATGATGTCACTCTTGAGAATGAACACTAAATACTTAAGTAAAAAGACGCCCAGGACATCAGAAATGATGGGATAACTTGTCAGACGACATCATGGATCCCGTAGGGGGTTAGTGCCGTCAGAGCACCTCACGCGGTGCACTTTAGGCAATGCTTAATTAAGGTTATTCGCGGGGTCTCTTCCATGGCCCCTAGCGGCAACCCTTTCATTGCTTTTCCTGTACCTCCTTTCATGTTCTCTTTCTTCCATCTTGCTTTCCTCAACCCTCTCTTAATTAACTATGGTTTCATAGTGCAAATACCAGGTTGACTTCCTCTTGTTGCTCCTTCCACACCTTTTCCCTTTGCTTCCCTTTCAGCGCACAATGGCCTCAGAGATTCCAGCGTGTTTCCCTTTCAGCGCTGAATGGCCTCATAGGTTCCAACGTGTTTCCCTTTCAGCGCTGAATGACCTCATAGGTTCCAACGTGTTTCCCTTTCAGCGCTGAATGGCCTCATAGGACCCAGCGCGTGACCTTTGGCCTGAATCAAATATTCCAATTCTGACATGATGGACATCTGAAAAATCCCAATCATACGCACTCTCGAGGACCACAACCACAGAATGTTGGGAACCTAAATATGGTACAGTTTCCAGAGGAGAACTGATCCAGATGAGGAGGCACATGAAAATAGGACATACCTCATGACTGGGATACCAATAAAAGTGAGGTCCTTTGAAATTAGACAATCAATTTCTGAAAATCACCAGGACAAATACGTGGGTTGGTGAGTCTGGATTTCAAATCTCCTGTGAGTGAAAAAACTAAAGATGTGAAGGGCTTGCCAAGTCATGTCACATATCATAAGTGAAAAAGAGAAACTACGGGTGCCCCACAAAAAAAAAAAAAAATGGGAAATTTGGTACATTTTATTTAATTGTTGAGAACAGAAAACAACTGTTGTTGCTAACAGAAACATTGTTAAAACAAAAGAAAAACAACTGTTAGATGTGGTGTTCAAAATGCTTTCCATGGCAGCTGCACAACAACGTAGGCAGTCGAGCTAACTTCCAGTCGCCCTTTGGATGACTTCAGGCGGGATATTGTTCCAAAATTCTGTCAAGAGTTTTCAAGGATAGTATTACTTGTGACCTCTTTCCTCTGCCATTGAAGTTGATGTCACAGTAAACCCCACTTGGTAAAATCCATTACGTTCAGATCTGGACTTCTTGAGGGCCATTCGTTAGGTTCAGTGAAGTCAGGAGTATTGGCTCTTAGGCAGGAAACAGTCTGTAAAATATATAATATCAATCCAAAATTTCCTGGGTTTTTGTGGGGCACTGTGGACTTGAAACAGGTAGAATACTCAAAACTACGGTACCAATCTTCTGAGGAGCCCCGCTAAGGCACAAAATGTGTGTAAGTTAGGATACCAATCGCAATCTGCTGAGGCGCATCCCCTAAGAGGCAGAGAGCTTGTGAAATTGTTGCAAATCTCCTCACTTGTGACCCAGACTTGGAGAACGTTGGAATTTTGCCTTAATTCTCATGAGCAACACTGCTAACAAATTGGAAAGTTTGAAATCATGATTCGAATCTCATGGGAATTACCAGGGAGGATTTTCAAAATATGCTCCAAAGCCTATACGAGTCGCGTCTGAAAACTTTTAACTGTCTTGCAGAAATAGAAAATGTACAGCCTCTTATGAACATGAAAAAAAAAATATATTATTTATGAAGCAGCCACAACTGATTTTTTGAAAGTAGACATCTTTATGTATAATAACAAAAAAACCAAGAAGTTCTTAATAACCACAGTGTGATTTATTGAGGAGAAACAGCTCAAGGTTATAAAAATCCCGTCGCTAAAATGATTAACACTCGCAGTCCTCTACTAGGGATAAAAATCCGGTAAAACATTGGAATAGAGAAGCTACATCCCCAACCCCAATTAAGAGGATGAGAAATTATGCGAGAAATGGAATCAATAGCAACATGTAAAGTGTTGGCAACAGATCGAATATTGCCTTTTGTATTCATTGCCGGTTTTCGGTTTGCACGTTGCTGCCATGTTTGTCAGGCAAACAGCGACTGCTGTGCTCTCCCAGACGTGAGAGAGAGAGAGAGGGGGGGAGGGAGGGGAGGAGGAGGGGAGGGTGGCGGCTTGCAAGACTTACCCAGCGTCCTCAAACAACCTAAAATAATCATCGTTAGGACAACGCCTGCATACAGAGGCGTGTTATAGACGCCGAATGGTGAAAAAGCGGAGGTCATCTTATGCTTTGTTGAAATGGTTTGCAGTTTTATTTTACTTTTTAGTCTTCTGTAAAAGAAAACTATTGGGATGGGTTTGTCTGTCTGCCTTCAGATCTTAAAAACTACTGAGGCTAGAGGGCTGCAAATCGTTATGTTGAGCATCCACCCTCCAGTCCTCAAACACCAAATTGCACCCCAGTAGCCTTAGTAGTTTTGATTTTATTTAACTTTAAAGTTAGCCATGATCGTGCGTCTGGCACCGCAGTAACACAGGCCACCAAAGCCGGCTGAGAGTTTCATACAGCATTATACGCTGTACAAAAAACTCGATTGTGCGCCACAATATGCTACCGTATTCAGACACAGAACCTTACATTGTCTCGACCAAGATTGTGCCGACAAGATAAGTGTACTTACTCCTTTGTAGTTCTCGAGAGAGAGAGGCTGCTGCTGCTCCACTAAATACGTCTCATTTGCGTTCCCTTTTACCTCTCTCGGAATCACCTCGTTTGGCTCTGCTCGTCCCCTGGGTGGGTATCTATCGCCCGTCTGGCTGGCATACCAGTTGCTTGTCCTAGTGGCAGCCCAGTTTTCATACGTCGGTTTTCCTGCTTTGCAAATGCAAATTTATGCAAGTGCTCGTAGATTGTGCTTGGTTTGTCCTCAGTGAAGAGGAATTGGGCCAGTGGTATATATATATATATATATATATATATATATATATATATATATATATATATATTATGTATATTATATATATATATATATATATATATATATATATAAATATATATAAGTATATATATATATATATATAATATATATAATATATATATATATATATATATATATATATATATATATATATATATATATATATATATATAAATATATATATATATATATATATATATATATATGTATGTATATATATATATATATATATATATATATATATATATATATATATATATATATATATATATATATGTATATATATAGAGCCTCGATGGCTCGGTTGGTAGAAGCAGCAACCTCAGACTTCATAGAAGTCCCCGCAGCCGACCGATCAGAGAAGGCGGACACTTTGCTATCCGTGTAGACACCCCGGGATTACGTATGTAATCAACGGATAGGTTTGCTGAAAGCAAATGGGTGTTACAGACTAATACACACACAAACAAAGCCACTCCAACATCTTCTAAAAACATAACATACACCTCACACGTCTCGAACTGTCGACCTACCCGCCCAGTTCTCCTCGCTGCTGGGAGAAAGGGAGCTGGGGATATGGTACAATACATGTACACATTTGGTACCGTGGTCTAAGCGATGTCAGGCAGGCAGCCGATCGAGGCTACGGCCTACTCCACCACCAAATCAAAGTCCTTCAAAAGAAGGCATCGTGCTTACCCCATATAAAAATGGAAAAAAAGCACGTTAAAACGAAGAAGAATATATATATATATATATATATATATATATATATATATATATATATATATATATATAATATATATATATTACATATTATATATATATATTATATATATAAGCACACACACGTTAGTTGTGAATGCCTAGCTCAGTAGTAGAAAATTTTCCATTTGCACAAGGTCTGTTATTCTATTCCACCTTGTTGCCCACTAGTCGACTATATATGCATATATATATATATATATATATATATATATATATATATATATATATATATATATATATATATATATATATATATATATAATATATATATATATACATATATATATATATATGTAATTCTAATAGCCACAATGCCCTCTTAACTTCTCGAATTCTTCGCGCTTTTTTTGGATATGCTTGTAACTACGAAGCTGAAATATCCAAACGGAAGAAGTAATTGAAGAGCCTGTGAACGCCGATCACGGGAAACGAGCCCGCATTACCATATTCACAAGGAGGTCACGTTGCCGACCTGACCACGAGAAGGATAAAATTCTATTACCTCTCGTACATACATATACCTGTCGTTTTCAGATATATTTATTAGAGCTGGAATAGACCCATCCTCACCATCGTAGCCAAGTGGGCAATCGTTTTTATTGCTTTTTAGGCTGAAATATATATGTAGAATCTACTGGTCACTTTTACCAGACACATATGTAATTCTAATAGCCAAAATGCCCTCTTAACTTCTCGAATTCTTCGGCTTCATAGTTACAAGCATATCCAAAAAAAGCGCAAAGAATTCGAGAAGTTAAGAGGGCATTGTGGCTATTAGAATTACATGTGTGTCTGGCAAAAGTGACCAGTAGATTCTACATATATATTTCAGCCTAAAAAGCAATAAAAACGATTGCCCACTTGGCTACGATGGTGAGGATGGGTCTATTCCAGCTCTAATAAATATATATGAAAACGACAGGTACGTATATGTATGTGTGAGAGGTAATAGACTTTTATCCTTCTCGTGGTCAGGTCGGCAACGCGACCTCCTTGTGAATATGGTAATGCGGGTTCGTTTCCCGCGACCGACGTTCACAGGTTCTTCAATTTCTTCTTCCATTTAGATATTTCGGCTTCGTAGTTACAAACGTATCCAAAAAAAGCGTGAAGAATTCGAGAAGTTAAGAGGGCATTGTGGCTATTAGAATTACATGTGTCTGGTAAAAGTGACCAGTAGATTATATATATATATATATATATATATATATATATATATATATATATATATATATATATATATATATATATATATATATAATATATATATATATATATGTATATTGTCACGATGCACATCAAGCACCTGGTTATTGCACAACTAATCTCAAAATTCAAAAATATACATTAATAATTACGACTGAGTACTCTAAAGGTAACAGTGATCCCTTAAGAAAAAACTTATTTATCAGTCACTTAAAAAATCAAACTGAGTTTATCAGAATATGTGTGAGGTATCAAAAATTAAACTAGAAATATTCTAGAGTAAAAAGGCATCACTCCATCAAACAACTCTGTTTCCCTGGTCTTAATTCACTTTAGCAAAACTAAAAGAACAAAACATGTTTATCACTTTGCCTTATGCACACACAATCAATCCTATTCACTGGTGATCAATAAATGAAACACTTTTTCTAAAAATGTTAAATACAAAAATTTATTTTTAAATTCACAATCTGAAAAATTTATTACTTGAAAACAATTAAATCTTGAATTAAATTATGAAACAAAACTAATTCATAAAAACTTTATCAGGAATTTAAATCAATCAAGCAAAATTTAAACTATCAAGAATTACTCAAGATTTGAAAAGAAAATCTTAATAAATGAAATATTAAATCAAGTATGCAATGTTAAATTACCAAGAAATATTTAAAATGCTACATAAATAAATGTTACATATCAAACATAAAAAATTGTGAAAACATGAAGAGATTGTAAATAGAAAAAACATACAAAAATACACAAAAGATTTATGAATAATAATTTCACTCGGTCAAAATTTCCAAACTTATCATACCATGGTATTAGTAAGTAAAATTCACGTTACCTTACACAAACTTGTGAAAACCTCTGAAAAATAACTTGTTGCAGCTGCTTTACCACAAAACACACTATTTTACCAGGCGCCGTCACAAATTAAATAACTTTACTAAATTCAGATCTCAACTAAGGTGATGGTAATATGTGACCACAAAACACTACGTTAAAAGTAATCTCCTTCTAAGAACGAGAGAGAGAGAGAGAGGGAACCAAACTAACTGGTCTTGGAAATCAGAATGAAACAGATTTTAGAATTCCAGTAACACATGAAACAATTACATGATGTCATTAAAGCATTGTGGGTGCGAGATTCAAAATAGAAGTTCTAGAAGCAGGGAGGTGATGTCATCAAAGCATTTTGAGTGCGAGATACTATGGAGAAATTTCTGGAAGGAAAATGACGTCATCCCAGCAAAACGTTTTGAATGTAGTCTTACAAAACATGGTGTAACTGATCAAGACATGTATTCTTTCTCTCAAAGTGGCGTACGTGACTCGAACAATGCATGTAACAACATGAAATCACTCGTCTTGTGCTCGTACATGACGAATTAGCATTTGTTATTCCAACCTGTCAACACGTTAACCAAAACAAAGCGTTCTCTCTTTTCTCAACTGATGCTGGAGACACACGGGTTCATATACAACGCTTTTATCAAGAAAGACATTATTCATTCTAAACTATGTTACTATTAAAATTGTATTATCAATTCTAAATTACGCTATTAAGTTACTTAATCATTAGTTCTTTTGAGATCGGATGCCAAACTAAATATGACATTTCAACAATCATCATCATTACACATAACACTTGATAAAAAAAGTAAATATGGCAAAATTATAGGAGGATATATGTATTACAAGGCAACATCATGAAATTCCTCCCCCCAGAAGATTACTTATCCCGGGTTTGAATCCAATGATTCACAATGGGATAAATAATCTGCTATGACATTATCTTTTCCTGAAATGTGTTTAACTTTTACATTATGCGGCTGCAGGCATAAAGACCACCTGGTCACTCTCATATTATTTTTCATCTTATTGATGAATGAGATTGGGTTGTGATCTGACAACACTAAAACTTCTTCATTCCTAGGACTGTTCACATATACTTCAAAATTTTCAATGCTGTGATTAATGCTAATGTTGCTTTTTCGATTGTTGAGTATGTTTTCTGATGCTTTTTCAACTTTGAAGACATGAAACATACTGGATGGAAGATTCTGTTGTCATCTTCTTGAAGTAGAACAGCTCCAATTCCACAGTCGGATGCATCAACTTGTATCACAAGCTTTTTACTGAAGTCTGGAGCTTGAAGCACTGGTCTTGAAGTTAATATGGCTTTAACCTTCTCAAATGATTTTTGACATTCTGGAGTCCAAACAAACTTTCTTTTTGGTCTGGTTAAGTCAGTTAAGGGAGCTACTACGGCTGAGAAATTTGGACAGAATCGGTGATAAAATCCAGCCATGCCCAAAAATCTTTGTAGCTGTTTCCTCGTAGCAGGAGGGGTAGCCTTACGGATACCTTCTACATTAGCGTCAATAGGAGCGAGAAGGCCTTTTCCAACTTCAAATCCTAGATACTGTACAGTTGCCTTTCCAAACTCAGTTTTTTGCAAGTTGATTGTTAGTCCTGCTTCCTGTAGTTTCTTGAACACTTTCCTTAATATCTTCAGATGTTCTTCCCATGTATTAGAATAAATCACAGTGTCATCAAGGTATACACCCACTACTCCTATTGATCCTAGCAGTTGAACACTCGCTGGAATGTTGCAGGTGCATTTATCAGACCAAACGGCAAAACAGTGTATTGATACTGTCCAAAAGGAGTAATGAAAGCTGACAGCAACTTAGCATTCTCACCTAAGGGAATTTGATAATATCCTTTCAACAAGTCTATCTTGGAAACAAATTTGGCTTGCCCAATATTATCAAGTAATTGATCAATAAGAGGCAAGGGATAATTGTCAGCCACACTGATGGAATTCAGTTTCCTATAATCAGTACACATCCTAAATGAGCCATCTGGTTTCTTCACTAACACACAAGGAGAACTATAATGATTTGAACTGGGTTCTGCTAACCCATGCTGCAACAAATATTCAACTTCTTTCTTCAAAACATCTCGATGAAAAGGTGATAAGCGATAAACTCTCAGTTTAAAATGTTTCCCGTCTTCTCTGATCTTTATCTCATGCTTTGTCAAATTGGTACGCCTAGGAACATCTGCAAAAATTTCAGGGAAACTTTGAATCACTTCACTTAATTCACTACTTTGCTCAACGCTCAGATGTTTTAGTTTATCTTCCAAATTTTCTAATATTGAAGAATTGTTCATCTTGCTTTTAGCTCCCAATTCGTAGCCATCATCATCCAATGTAGATGAAGTTGTCTGTGTTATTGACACTGTTTCAGTTTTAGTCTCTGAGAAGTAAGGTTTCAAAAGATTCACATGTATCTTCCTCTGTTGTTTCCTTCTTCCTGGTGTTTCAATCACATAAGTTCGATCACTTAACTTCTCTATTATCCTATAAGGACCTTGAAACTTATTGGTAAGGGGAAATCTTTTCACTGGTAAGAACACTAGAACTTGCTGTCCAATACTAAAATTTCTTAGCTTAGTCGTAGCATCATATTTTCTTTTCATTTTCTCTTGACTTATTTTCAAATTTTCTAAAGAGAATTTTCTAATTTCTCTTAACCTTTTCCTCAAGTTCTTCGCATATTCTCCTTGGATTTCTTGATTTTCTTCCCAATTCTCTGCAAGAATCTTCAATGGGCCTCTAATGTCTCGACCAAAAATCATTTCATTTGGTGAACATCCCATGCTTTCTTGATAAGCATTCCTAACTTCAAATAACATTAAAGGTAAACCAGCATCCCATTCTCTTCCTGATTCATTACAATACTTAGTTAACATACTTTTCAATGTTTGGTGGAACCTTTCCAAGGCTCCTTGAGTGTCTGGATGATAAGCAGTTGATAACTGTTGTTTTACTCCTAACAAGTTCATCACATCCTGGAATAATTTTGAAGTAAAGTTCATTCCTCTTATTACTTTGCACAATTTCTGGTGTTCCAAAGTTGGAGAAAAACTCCACCAACTTCTCAGCAATTACCTTTGCACTTATACTTCTTACAGGAATCACCTCAGGATACCTAGTCACTGGACACATTAATGTTAACAGATATTCATTTCCTTTTGTTTTTGGAAGTGACCCAACCACATCTATAATTACCTTGCTAAAGGGTTCTCCTCTAACTTCTATGGGTGGTAGGGGTGCTTTCTGAATGGTTTCATTCGGTTTTCCAGCTATCTGGCATGTGTGACACTCTCTGCAAAATCTGCTAACATCCTTGTGAAGTCCAGGCCAGAAAAAATACTTCATAATCTACTCAACAGTCTTCCTGATTCCCATATGTATAGACTCGTGTGCTACTGCTACAACTTGTTTCCTCAATGGATATGGAATCAAAATTTGATGATATTCACCCCATTCAGCATTTCCTGGTATATCTGCAGGTCGATGCTTCCTCATTAGCAATCCTTCCTTTAGATAATAACAGGTAGAGGTTTGTTGCATCTCTTCTTGATCAACAACTCTGAAGAACAGATCAGCCAACGTTGTATCCCTCTTCTGCAGTTTCATTAGCTTCCCTCTAGTCACTTGACCAACTTCAAGGGCTGAACTCTCCATATCTGCTAACTCTGCTTCTGTAGTTTCATTACTATCTTCAGGAACACTGACTACTCGGAGCCTCTTTAATAACAACAGGATCCTCTTCTTCTTGGGAAATCTCTTCATTACTAACACTAGGGGAAACTTCACTTTCCTGGAACAGCTCTTCTAAGCTTAAAGATCCTTCACTTGATCCTTCTGGTGCAGGTAAATCATCAGTATTTTCACTTGCAAACATAGTTCTCTTCATACTCCTGGTAGTTACACAACTTGGAAACAGGTGGGGGTTTTTCTTCTCTAAATCTACCGTACGACTAATCTTTAACGGTTTGTCTGTCACTACAGTACAAGGAACAAATGCTACACCACCAACTTCATTACCTAGTAAAACATGTACACCTTCAACAGCTAGTGAGTCCTTTACAGCGAAATCAACATTCCCTGTCACCAATTCACAGGACAAGTGCAAGCGGCATATAGGAATTACCTCTTCTCCTCCTATACCCTTCAAAATAACTGAATCTCCGGTGAGACTCTTCTCCAACTGTGGGTGAGCACCACGAACTACTACACTATGGTTACTCCCCGTATCACGTAATACCTTGACTGGTACCTGCACACTTCCTCCTTGAGTTGTCAGCGTACCTTCATAGATATATGGCTTAACAGCCTCCAAGCTGCTCAGCCACTCGCTGCTTGAAGTTATATTTCCACTGGTTGCTAAACACTCTGCTTGTTTAGTCTCAGTCTTCCCAACTGTCTCAGTCCTCCCCACACTGCTCTTCGTAGTTTGCTTCACCTGGTCACCTTTAACCACTTGACCAACTGGTTTGGTCTGCTGTTGTGTCTGATAACAATCTCGACTGTAGTGTCCTACTCTTCCACACTTGTAGCAGACAACATTAGTCTTCTGTGTCTGTCTTGAGAACAGACTGGATGATGAGGATTTAACATTCAGTTGTTGAGGGGTGTTACCTGGCTTTGTATTGGCATAGCCACTAGAAGGATTTCCAGTTGTAATGTTCCTGAAATTTGGATGAGACCTGAAACCTGTGCATTGTTGGTTCTGGTACTTGACATTATAATTTCTTTTGCTACAAATGATATTGTAATCTTCACTCAATGTAGCAGCTTTGTCAAGTTTCTTAACCTCTCTCTCTCTCTCTCTCTTTCTCTTAAATAGGCTCTATGTGTTCAGGAATTCCTCTAAGATATTGTTCTAGGACTGCTAACTCCTCAAGTTCGTCCATATATTTAACTTTAGCAGCCTCCAACCACTGTTTAAAACATCTTACTTTGTAGGCATAATCCAAGAATGTTATCTTGTCATCCTTTCTCAAAGACCTGAATCTTTCATTATAATATTCAGGGGTCATCTGGTAAACTTGTAGCACATTGTGTTTGAGTACCTTGTACTCTTTACACTGATCAGCTGATAAGGCTAAATAGGCACTTCTTCCTTTACAAATGAGAACACTCTGTAACAAGACCGACCATTTATCCTCTGGCTATCCCATACCTGAAGCCACTTTTTCAAAGTGATCAAAAAACTCATCTGGAGCTTCTTCTGTAAACTTTGGAATTACCTTCTGCACTCTTACTACATCAAATACAGGGTCTGAATTACCTTGAGTAGGGTTAGATGGTGTTACAGGTAATGTGGATCTAGTTTTTATTAACTCCATCTCCCTTTCATGTCTTTCTCTTTCTCTTTCCTCTTTTGCTCTTTTTCTTTCTTCTTCTGCTGCTTTTTCTTCTTCTCTTTCCTTTCTTTCTCTTTTCTCTCTTTCTCTTTTCTCTCTATCTTCTCTTTCTCTTTCTGCCTGCATTTTCTCTCTTTCAGCCTGCATCTTCAGCTTAATCAAATTTTCTTCTGCTTCTATACGTCTGAGTTCTGCTTCTGCATCACTTTTCTCTTTCTTTTGCTCATGCTTATTTATAAATTCTTCCTCA
The DNA here is from genome assembly GCA_039081455.1 of Macrobrachium rosenbergii. NCBI lineage: Eukaryota > Metazoa > Arthropoda > Malacostraca > Decapoda > Palaemonidae > Macrobrachium > Macrobrachium rosenbergii. Next base: position 14,941 of record JANJGK010008265.1, read on the forward strand.
GCTGCATTGAACAACTCTTGTGCCTCTCCTAACTCATCTATTTTACCAGAGTCCATCAATGCTTGGATTGCAATACATTTGATTTGTGCCTTAATCATACCACTAGACACATTACCCCCACATGCCACTGCTAAAGCAGTCCACTGTGCCTTAGTCAGGTTGGATTCAGATAACTCTTGGATGGAAGGAGTTGCTAAAAACTTCTGAACATCGAACAGAGCCATTTTCTCTAAGTTACTCAACTAAATAATTCACAATACAAAGCAAAAAATAACTATGTGGTCACTCTCCTATCAAAATATATCCCTAACACCACCAGTATAAACCTTAAACCAGAGTGATATTTTGTTTTGTTCCCGGGTCTCTGGGCACCAAATAATGTCACGATGTGTATCAAGTACCTGGTTATTACACAACTAACCTCAAAATTCAAAAATATACCTCACTTCAGCCAGATACCTGAACTCTCATAACATTAATAATTACGACTGAGTACTCTAAAGGTAACAGTGATCCCTTAAGAAAAATTTTATTTATCAATCACTTAAAAAATCAAACTGAGTTTATCAGAATATGTGTGAGGTATCAAAAATTAAACTAGAAATATTCTAGAGTAAAAGGGCATCACTCCATCAAACAACTCTTAACTGTTTCCCTGGTCTTAATTCACTTTAGCAAAACCAAAAGAATAAAACATGTTTATCACTTTGCCTTATGCACACACAATCAATCCTATTCACTGGTGATCAATAAATGAAACACTTTTTCTAAAAATGTTAAATACAAAAATTTATTTTTAATTTCAAAGTTTATAATTAGAATTCTCTATCTGAAAAATTTATTTTTGCTTGAAAATAACACAACACTTAATTAATTCTTGAATTAAATTATGAAACAAAACTAATTCACAAAAACTTTATCAGGAATTTAAATCAATCAAGCAAAATTTAAACTATCAAGAATTACTCAAGATTTGAAAAGAAAATCTTAATAAATGAAACATTACATCAAGTATGCAATGTTAAATTACCAAGCAAAATTTAAACTATCAAGAATTACTCAAGATTTGAAAAGAAAATCTTAATAAATGAAACATTACATCAAGTATGCAATGTTAAATTACCAAGAAATATTTAAAATGCTACATAAATAAATGTTACATCACAAAAATAAAAAATGTGAAAATATGAAGAGATTGTAAATAGAAAAGCACACAAAAATACACAAAAGATTTTCAATAATAATTTCACTCGGTCAAAATTTCCTAACTTTTCATACCATGGTATTAATAAGTAAAATTCACGTTACCTTACACAAACTTGTGAAAACCTCTGTAAAATAATTTGTTGCAGCTGCTTTACCACAAAACACATTTTTTTACCAGGCGCCGTTACAAATTAAATAACTTTACTAAATTCAGATCTCAAAAGGTTATGCTAATACGTGACCACAAAACACTACGTTAAAAGTAATCTCTTTCTAAGAATGAGAGAGAGAGAGGGAACCAAACTAACTGGTCTCGGAAATCAGAATGAAACAGATTTTAGAATTCCAGTAACACGTGAAACAATTACATGACGTCATTAAAGCATTGTGGGTGCGAGATACAAAAGAGAAGTTCTAGAAGCAGGGAGGTGATGTCATTAAAGCATTTTGAGTGCGAGATACTATGGAGAAATTTCTAGAAGGAAAATGTCATCCCAGCAAAACGTTTTGAATGCAATCTTACAAAACATGGTGTAACTGATCAAGACATGTATTCTTTCTCTCAAAGTCGCATATGTGATTCGAACAATGCATGTAACAACATGAAATCACTCGTCCTGTGCTTGTACGTGACGAATTGGCATTTGTTATTCCAACCTGTCAACACGTTAACCAAAACAAAGCGTTCTCTCTTATCTCAGCTGATGACAATTAAAATAAAACAAGTCTTTGCTGGACACACACTTGTTCATATACTACGCTTTTATCAAGAAAGACATTATTCATTCTAAACTATGTTACTATTAAAATTGTATTATCAATTCTAAATTACGCTATTAAGTTACTTAATCATTAGTTCTTTTGAGATCGGATGCCAAACTAAATATGACACTTCAACAATCATCATCATTACACATAACACATGATAAAAAAAGTAAATATGTCAAAATTATAGGAGGATATATGTATTACAAGGCAACATCATGAAAAAAAATTATATATATATATATATATATATTATATATATATATATATATATATATATATATATATATATATATATATATATATATATATATATTAGTGGGGTTTTTTGTTAGGGTGGCTTAAGAAGAAGAAAACGACTGTTCATCCCATAACTGTTCAGTCACTGAAGAATTGTCCTTGTAGAAAACTTGTAAATTATCATGAATTTGAAACCTTAGAACAAAAATACAATTTGTTATTCAACCTTTACAATACAAAACTTATACGTAAGTGATTGACATGTCAAAGAAGGTGAACTGCTTCCCTGCCGGATACCAGGTTCTGGTGAACTGAGAGGAGTCTGACGATAGAATTGAAACAGCAGTCGAAGAAATATAGGCTGAGTGGAGATAGAGTAAAAGCAAGGAGTTCAAAGACAGGAACAACCACTACTTCCGAAGGACAATAGAAAAATGGTATACGGAGGGGAAACAATCATACAAAAAATAAACACGAAACTTAACTATAAAATTTACAATAAAGGTGGAAGGTGTTACACATGAAGCTTTTTATTTTTAAAAGTACAGTCTTCCTTAATCCAATAGCTATACCACTCAGCCCTAGCCTCCAGTAGTGTTTTTATTATATATATATATATATATATATATATATATATATATATATATATATATAATTATATATTTATACATGTATTTATAATTGCGCGTGCGGATTTTATGCATGAGTGTGCATATATGCATATTCAATAAAAACAGGGTCGTAGTAATAAATGGTAACAGTAATTTAGTGACATGTGATCCAAGTGAAAGCACATTCTAACACCAACTTTTACATACAGTCTATCTATTGATATATACTCGACTTGAATGTATGTCTGAACTTTGAGCATTCTTCGCGAGTAAGTCAGTGATTTATAAACTAGTTGCAAATGTCTCCTTTGCGTTCCAGTTGAGAATATAATTTCGCCGCTGATATACATACGAGTATATATGACAGAAGACGGTATTTGTTTCATCCACGTAGGGCACATCGCACTGCCTCCCTCCCGCCACAGGTCATGATTGCCTTCAGTAATAAAGTGTCACCTGTTCAGTAACTGATGGGATGTTATGTGATTACATCGCATTCAGTTATGCGTGGTTCGTCACTTAGCAGTGATTCATGGCGGCGTTCGTTTGGTCATTCTTAATCCTTATTCTTACTTAGGAGTCTGTCTGTTCTTTATGGTATCGGCTAATTTAACCCATCTTTTAATTTCTGTTACTTTCTTCTTCTTTTTTGCTTCTCTATTAATCATGAGCATTGTTGTGTAGAACATGACTCAACTAAATAAGATTGTGACTTTTCGGCCTCTTTTATAAAGATTTATGTACACGGGGCAAAATAACCCTAATAACAATAATTGAATTGTTCCCATATTTGATTTCAACTTCTACTCCTTTTGAAAGTCGTTTTCAGAAAAGACTTTTTCTTTTTATTAATATGACTTATTTTAGCAGGGTCCTACAGTAGCATGCTTTTGATGTACACCATCCTTCAGGAGTTTCATTTCGCCCTTGCTACCTGTTAAGGCTTTAACCCAAAAGGTTTTTAGTCTTTTTTAATTATCCTTTTTTTTCTACATAGTATTTGTGGGTGGAGGCAAGATGGCGTTTTCAGTGATTTGTCGTAGTGCGGTCTTGGCCCTTTTTCCATCGTCTGCCTTAGTCGACAAGACGTCAGTTTTAGTCTTCTTTGCTTTAATGCTCAGTTTTAAAAACTATTCTACGTAGTATCATATTTCCTGTGATTTGTTCTTGGTATTTCTGCTGTTCATGTTACGTTCAGGTTGGCCGCCCCACCCCCTACCCCCACCCAGTCGCTGTTTCAAGTCTTAAAGCCCAAGTGGTTCGCAGTGGCCGTCGAAAAAAAAATGGAAAAGAAACTCCGGTGTAAACGGGGGACGCTGAGATATCAGTTCGAAATAGGACAACTTTTTGTTGTAGATAATTTCGGAAGCGGTCTCTCATATTGCCGACCATCCGTCTCTTCTCCTGCCGTGGTTGTCGTCGAAATTGGCCAACATTACGTCTCTTGTTAATGTGTGTTTTTTTCCCGGTTTCGTGTTTTCTGCTGCAGTCCTCTCACGCGTTGCTTGCTGTGGTTGGTCATTTAGAGCAATTTTTTGTTTTCGTCATTCGATTTTCTATATTTTCGGTTCGTTTAGTTTTTTTTTTATAACCACCATTTTTTCCATCCATAAGTTTTTTATATATTAATTATTGGTGAGCTTCGTCTGATTTGCATGTAGTTATTCCTTATTTAACTAACCATCTGGTTTTGATAATTTCGTCCATACGTCTTAATTAAATTTATTGGGTTCTATAATTTAAGGATATAGGACCACTTTCATTTGGTTACTTAAGATTGTCTTTCTGATCTGTGTTTTGTGTTTATCAGAAATAATTATATGGATTTCTATCAGTTTCTCTCGTCATTTTCACGTGTGCGCGTATATATATATATATATATATATATATATATATATATATATATATATATATATATATATATATATATATATTATAATTTCTTTTATGGCCTCCAACGCAGTTTCCTTCAATGGGGTACGAGAGAGAGAGAGAGAGAGAGAGAGAGAGAGAAGAGAGAGAGAGAGAGAGAGAGAGAGAGAGAGAGAGAGAAACCAAATTCCTTGAATATTTAGCTCTTTTGACGTAAAAGGGAAACCCCAATGAGGGTTGTAAGCGCGTGAACGAACAGAGTGAGTTGGTGAGAACGCCCAAGACGATTTCCCAAATAAAGTCGGAGGGTTCATATCCGGATCGCACCTTAATGAACGCCTCCCCAAAACAATAATCGAACTCGCCGTCGTGTTCGCCTGTAGAAACACCCACCGCACTGCCAAATTTGGCCCCTTGGCGTACCCCGGGCCATAATTTCGACTCGTTCCGGTGAATGAATCCGCAAGTCGTTCTCGGACGTGTTGTATGATTTGATGGGTAGTCCACGCCGCGTTGACGCCTCGATGATAATCCATTAAAAGGGGAAAACGAGGATTTGTTATGTCCGGGTCATCATCACGGCCGCCAGATCGCTTCCAGATTGGTTCTGCGGCGTCGAGCTGCCTTTTTAGTCTGCTCAGGGCGAATCAAAGGGCCCCTTTTAGTTAGTCACTCATCGTGGTCAGTAGAACAAATCAAAGAGCGGGGGAAGATGGACATTTTAATCAAAGGCTGTCACTGTCAGTTCAGTGTAGGTCACTGGAAGGCAAGGGGGGGGGGAGTCTAAGGGGGCCATTTTAGTGAATGACTAAACATTACACAAAGACAGTCAGAGGAAAAGAGAAATTGTAGCCTGTGGGCAATGATCACTGATGGTGTTTATAATGAAAGGCACGGTTCAGTCAGTGCTGGTCGCCTGAGGTCAATTCAAAAAGGACGTTTTAGTGAGTGGCCAGTCATAACCTTGACAGTCAATCAAGAAATTTAATTTAATCAGTGAACATCACTGTCAAGCTAATCAAGTGGGTATAAGTGTCAATGACCCACCAGTGCAAGGTGAACAAAGCGACAGTTTTATATCCAAGTAAACGCTGCAGAGAAACTCAATTGATGTTTGACAAGCGGATAATAAACCACAAGGAGAGACGTTTGGTAATTGTCTTGTCACATCGTCGAGAATCGAGGGGGTAGTAGTAAAAGGGCTTCACTGTTAGTTATGAAGTTGGAGGATATTTTGCTGCAATGACAAAATGGCTGAGGGAATCAAAATAGGGTTTGATTCAGTGGCTGTCATGTACCGAGACTTCCATTTATTAGTCTGCTACGGTAGATCAGTTTTGTTTTCTTGCTTCTTCAGTGTCCTCTTTGATTAACCTGTTGTTACGTCAGCGTTATTTGATTAGCCAGTCGTACTTTACTTCATTTAGACGTCATTCTAGCTTGCATATCCAGTTGGACCAATTTTACCGTGACTTCATTCTTGCTGAAATCTTGCTTTAAACGTCCAGTCTGACCAATCTTTCTGGGACTCCGGTGTTTGCTTGCCATTTTGACCAATTTTGCGATGTAATTTAGTTATATGTCGTCAGTCTGGTATTCTAGAGCCTGTCGACGATCTCCGATCACTAGTTAAAACAATTGATTCATTATTTTAAACGCTTTAGTGAGAAATTTTAGTTGTAAGGTTATAGTCATTTTTTCAGGTTTGGGACTACAGCAGACTTGCCAATAACTTGTTGATTTGGTAATTACACCATGCAGTAAAGCGATATGAGAAGAAGGAAGGGCATGATATGATTAGGAACTTTTCTTCAGTTTTTTTTTTTTTTTTTTTTTTTATTTGATACTTGTCATACTGAGTATAATGATGATTCATTTATTAAGGTAAGAAAGATGTGACAACAGAAGCGACAGAAAAAAGGTCCCCGAACAAAGTGTAGACATATGTGGCCCAGATCACTACTTGATGGGTGACTGTCGATGAACGAAATTCCCAACAGTCTTTAGGATCTGAAGGGAAAGGAAATAGGTCACATGAGATATCGAAAGTCAGCAGATTGAAAGAGAAACCGCTAGAATAAACATGACAAAGAAAGTCTCAGTTACATAAATTTCCAATTACTACGATGTATTTAAATGCATTGTTTCATTGTTAAAAAATGGAGTTTTCAGTTGTTGATGAATGATTGCGTAATGTTAACTTGGAAATTTAGAAGTAAAATTTCCTAGTGTTTATGACTAAGTGTTGTAATGCAAGTGAAAAAAAGGCCTCATGCCTAGTTTAGAAGAGTTTAGAATGTTGTTAAATATGCTGTGAATATCAGTTTTATGAGAAAAGAGGTGGCGGGGAAAGGTTTTTTATAGGTTCATGTTCTAACGAATCCAGTAACAGCGAAGTAGAATTCACCCGAATACAAAAAAGAAAAAAAAAATCGGAGAGAGAGAGAGAGAGAGAGAGAGAGAGAGAGAGAGAGAGAGAGAGAGAGAGAGAGAGAGAGGAGGCTTTTAATGACTTCACGTTCTGTCTCGAATTGGGAGGAGAGAGACATGTCAGTTGAAAAGAAACGCCCTAAATTGCAGCCTACAGAAAAGACTCGCCTGTGCGGAAAATGGCTGCGGACAAGGTTCCTATTTGAGGGGTCCCAGGAAACAGGTACTCTATTAATCCTGCTAGGAAGTAAGTCTCTCTCGCTAGGAACACTGACAAACAAACCATTCAAGAGCCCATTTCATGCTCTCTCTCTCTCCTCTCTCTCTCTCTCTCTCTCTCTCTCTCTCTCTCTCTCTGGTCGCCTAGTGGAAGGGGCAACGACTTGTCTAGCTCTCACGGACTGAAAGATCAACGTTCTCGATCTTCGAATCGGAGGGAGGAAAAGGCACCATCCTCTGAAAGTGCAGTATGCCCCTGTTGACCTCAGCAGTGAATAAGGGACCTGTGACTGCAGTTGTTATATACAGTAGTTGGCTGTTGAAAGACACTTCTGGGTTGGCGTGAGAAAGTGATAGAAGCAAGAATAAAAAAAAAAAAAATGCGCCGAAGTTTCTTCGACGCGGTCGAGTTTTCTGTACACGGTATATTGTTGTATGAAACTTTCAGCTGCGGCCCGGTGGTGGCCTGTCCTATAGCGTTGCCAGACGGACGATCGTGGCTAATTTTAACATTAAATAAAATCAAAACTGCTGAGGCGAAGGGCTGCAATGTGGTACGCTCGATGATTGGAGGGTGGATGATCAACATATCAACTTGCAGCCCTCTAGCCTCAGTTGTTTTTAAGATGTGAGGGAGGGCGGCAGAAACAGTGCAGGACGGACAGACACATAGCAGCCATCTCAGTAGTTTTCCTTTTACAAAGAGCTAAAAATCAACACCGTCAACAAATATATCAATGCCATTATTCAGGGGAAATAATGCCTCCTCGTACGGGCGCTGTGAAGTTAAGATGGAATTAACGGGTCCTACTTACCACGAAGTTGAGCCAGACAGAGACACAAACAGAAGCCGTGACGGGCGGCGTTCGTAGGGCTGCCATTATTGCCACTTTTTCCCCTCGCCTATCGGAGTAACCACGGACGCAAACAACAGGTCCTTTGTTGTTGCCTTTTGTGTATGTGTTTGTTTTTATTTTATGTTTATTTTTTGCTCATTCTCCATCATTAACGCAAGTCTTTTCTTTGAAAGTTCCTTTTTTTTCACTTATTTTTTCATTTTATGCATCTTGACCTGCAACAGACCTTTCTCTTACCCTCATCTCCTCTGTTTTCTCTTTATTCCTTTCATGTTTCTACTTATTTCTTTTCGTTTGTTTTACTTCCTTTCTTGTTGCGACAATTATAGTAGGATTATATCTCCCTCTCTTTTCATGCCGTCGTGTTTCCACCATTCTGGTTTTATACTTCATCCTCTTGTTTATATTACGATTGCCTCCTCTCACTTTAGCGTCTTCCATTCCCATTCTTTTGTTTCTTCTCTCTCTCTCTCTCTCTCTCTCTCTCTCTCTCTCTCTCTCTCTCTCTCTCTCTCTTTCTTTTTATGGCTTTTATTTTAACCACTACGTGTGTGCTTATTTCGCGTCATGTTCTCCACCCACCCACTAACGGCCCACGTACTGATGGTAATGAGCGAAGCCTTCGGTGAAGACATCATTGAAAGCAAGTGCTCAGCTGACCTGACCTGACCTCCTCCTGCCCCAGCCATTCCATGATGTGTATGTGAAGACCGCTCTTGGCATGCAATGCCCGTTACCCGCCAACAGTGTTGCCAGATCGGTTTGCCTAGAATTCCCCGAAAATCATGTCAACATAAATTTTCCCCTAATTGTTCAGAAATTCCCCATTTCCCAACAATTCTTACAATCAGTGGGTAAGCGGAATTATATACCTTATTGACATAGAAAAAACACTTACAAATGAGCTGGAGGCTATACTGTATATATTATGTATAATAACAATACACTTGAAAAGATGCTTTACTTACCTCTTCAGCAGTTTTGTGTGTGACATTTAGTGTTTTAAAAATCTTGTAGAGGAATTTGACTGAAAGGAGACGTATATCAGTCAAATCAAGTCCATTGCACACTATATATATGAATTACCATTAAGATTGACTGTATATGGATGCACTTCAGTTTATATCACACATGGTGACCATCAGTTGAAACATATTTTTAGCAACACTCCATGTAAATTTACTAAATTATTAGGTATTAGATTTTGAGACTAAAAAAAAAAATTTTCACTATTGAAAACATTTAATACAAAAAACACAATAACTAAATGCTTTGGTTTCACGAACTTGAATCTTTTACAAAAGTGAATTGATGCAGGACATGCAACTCAATTAATTTAGTTTTACAAGCCCAATTAATAAATCCAATAATTTTTAACTATGATTGGTTAAATTAATATAACAAAACACACCCTGTCGAAACATTTAATAAAGAAAGAATACTCAAACTCGCAAAATATTTTGATTGTGAAATCTACCATCAAAATATCTAATATAGAAAAATTATACACACTAAAAAATACTTCAAAATGACAGTTGTGAAATGATACGGGACAACACTCAAAATTCACTGATCAGTCAGGAGGCCTAACTGGGTTTCACCTAACTCCATATGACTATGAAGTAAATTGAATTTGACTTGTCATTCAGTTTACGGAACAATAAATCGTGTATGTGCTGTATATATGCATTACCTTCATTTTTTATGACAGTTTAGATGCGGCTCATCAAGCTCTAGTCAGTCATTTTCGTCTTTATATATATATATATGTATATATATATATATATATTATATATATATATATATATATATATATATATATATATATATCAGACGTCATCCTTTTAAGAAGATTGATATTTGGATTCAAATGCAAGTTTTGAATGCAACGGTCCTGTCAGTGTCTTGATAGACAATCTGTTTCTTTGCTTTGTCTTTATGATATTTACAGGCAGAGAAAATTCTCTCCGCAGCTGCACTCGAATGAGGCAAACTAAGCAGACAGGAGACAAAATATGACAAGAGAGGAGACTTGGAGCTGTCGTCTCCAGCTATAATTTGCTAATATGTTGCTAAAAAACTTCACCATTGACACCTGAAGGAACCTGTAATTCAGTGTTTCTAAGAATTCTCCAGCCCCAACGATCTGGTTCATCTCATTAGGTTTGATTAGATTTGGAAATAAACTAACTCAAGGTGCAATGGAAGGAACAGTTTTCTCAAGATAGAGCTAGGATCTATCATATACATTTGCTTAAGGATGTGGCTACGAAAGGGGAATCTAACAGATATTTGGGTTACACTCTCTATTAGGAAATTTAAGCAACGTTGCCGAAATGCATCAAGGTCACGTTCTGACAAGCCTTTTGTGTGTGTCATTAGCTATTGCTGCCACAACTTTAGCTCCCAAGTAGATGTTATTGAGAGGCACAAAGTTTCTGGATCTTTATACTGAACATCTTGCACGGCAGTCTTCTTTACAGAACTTTCTTTCAGATAGATAGCACTCCATGAAAGTCTTCCAAACAGAAGATACTGTATCATACATTCAATGGATCTGGGGCCCCTGCATCTTCTTCTTGAGGTCGTTTCAAGAGAGCAAGTACAAATTCTACAAATTGTAAATACAACTTACTGACTGGGTCATTGAGCTTTTCCAATATAGACTCACCTGCTGACACTCTTTCACCTAAAACTTCATTTGTAAAATACAGTTTCAATGCATCATACTGCTCCAATGAGCGAGACACAACGGCTTCAAGTGAAAGCCAACGAGTCTGGCTCGGATGGGGTAATTTATGAGGCCTTACTTGTACAAAATGCTGACATTCTTTTCATTCGGACAGGCGCTTTGGTCTTGGCATGAAATAATTATACACATCCCTTGCTAGCTGCTCAGTTTGACCTAGGCAGAGTACTACATGCATAAGACGAGCACAAATGAAAAGAGTGACAGACAGCTACATTTAAAAACAAATAAATCTGGAATGTCATTTTCCAGACGAGATGAAAGGGAATTATGGATACCCATCATAGCACTGGCCACATCAGATGCGAATCCAATCATGTTCTCTTTATAAGGGATGCTTTCATCTGCACAGGCTTTCACAATGTGATCATAAAGACTTTGACCAGTCGCATCCTGAACAGGTACCAAATCAAAGAAAGCATCTGTTACATTATCACCCATCACAATACGCACAAGAATACACAAATGTTTAATGCATCCTTTATCAGTAGACCGATGGAATTTATTTCTGGTGATGGAAATCCATTTCTCGTCACAATTGGTTCGGATTTCACAATAAGCTGTAAGTCCCGTTGCTAGGTAACTTGTTGGTTCTTAGCTACGTAAAATTAGTCTAATCCTTCGGGCCAGCCCTCTCTAGGAGAGCTGTTAATCAGCTCAGTGGTCAGGTTAAACAAAGATATACTGTTTTTCTAAGTGTTGTTGACGTGGATTAAGATGTCTGGGTGATTCATCAGGCCTGAAATCTCTCGGTGGCCACGATAAGGTCCCTTTCTCCTCTTGGACCAATGAAGCTCTTCCCCATCCTTCCTTCTTCCCTCACACCTATCCCTGCCCCTGCCCTGCCCTGCCCTGCCCTGCCCTGCCCTGCCCTGCAGCGGATGATGATTGTCTAAAACCACTATTTTTTACGCAGTTTTATGTTCTCTTGTGAGTGGGGTAATGTCCACTAGCTTTTCTCTGCTATTGAAATTTCTTCTTCCTTATATAATGCTAGTTATTTATGTAAGCGAATGTATAATACACATGTACGTGCATGTTGTTATGTGCATTGACGTATTATTAAACATTGTTTGAATTGAAATTTTTTTTCTTTTTTTTTTTATATTTTGTTAATCGCGCCTTATCCAACTATAGGATCTGAGCATTTTAAAATACCGCAATGCCATCCAGTGCAATAGGTGTTGATGCGAGCCAGGACCAGTGCAGAAGCAAGAACCAGTTAACCTACGTAACAGAGACAAGAAGGCAGGCAGGGCTGGGGAAAGGAATGAAATGGCATGGAATGGAATGGAGCAGACCATTTTCTTGTTGATAGGTAGGACGTAGAATATTTTGTACTCTTTGCGACTAATTCGATAGCAATGCCTTTACTGAAAAGGCAGAAAGAAGAGTAACGATAGACTGGAGGATGTACAAAAGAGTATATACCATACTAGTTTGCTATAAAAAAAGGAAATGTAAATAAAAGTAACCCATTTGCGAACAGCAAACACTCACAACACACACACACACACGATGT
>JANJGK010008266.1:0-27408 GCA_039081455.1 Macrobrachium rosenbergii
TTACCGTTCGGGCCATCTGGGGCCACCCCTGCAACGTGGCCCGATTGCACCATTGGGGCCATTTTCCATGCACACTGATCAATTGCTTGCCCTTGGGCTGCATTTTCCTCAGTTTGGGGCAAAAGTCCGTTTGAGCCCCAAAAAGCGCGCAAGGCTATACCCTTACCGTTCGGGCCATCTGGGGCCACCCCTGCAACGTGGCCCGATTGCACCATTGGGGCCATTTTCCATGCACACTGATCAATTGCTTGCCCTTGGTCTGCATTTTCCTCAGTTTGGGGCAAAAGTCCGTTTGAGCCCCAAAAAGCGCGCAAGGCTATACCCTTACCGTTCGGGCCATCTGGGGCCACCCCTGCAACGTGGCCCGATTGCACCATTGGGGCCATTTTCCATGCACACTGATCAATTGCTTGCCCTTGGTCTGCATTTTCCTCAGTTTGGGGCAAAAGTCCGTTTGAGCCCCAAAAAGCGCGCAAGGCTATACCCTTACCGTTCGGGCCATCTGGGGCCACCCCTGCAACGTGGCCCGATTGCACCATTGGGGCCATTTTCCATGCACACTGATCAATTGCTTGCCCTTGGGCTGCATTTTCCTCAGTTTGGGGCAAAAGTCCGTTTGAGCCCCAAAAAGCGCGCAAGGCTATACCCTTACCGTTCGGGCCATCTGGGGCCACCCCTGCAACGTGGCCCGATTGCACCATTGGGGCCATTTTCCATGCACACTGATCAATTGCTTGCCCTTGGGCTGCATTTTCCTCAGTTTGGGGCAAAAGTCCGTTTGAGCCCCAAAAAGCGCGCAAGGCTATACCCTTACCGTTCGGGCATCTGGGGCCACCCCTGCAACGTGGCCCGATTGCACCATTGGGGCCATTTTCCATGCACACTGATCAATTGCTTGCCCTTGGGCTGCATTTTCCTCAGTTTGGGGCAAAAGTCCGTTTGAGCCCCAAAAAGCGCGCAAGGCTATACCCTTACCGTTCGGGCCATCTGGGGCCACCCCTGCAACGTGGCCCGATTGCACCATTGGGGCCATTTTCCATGCACACTGATCAATTGCTTGCCCTTGGGCTGCATTTTCCTCAGTTTGGGGCAAAAGTCCGTTTGAGCCCCAAAAAGCGCGCAAGGCTATACCCTTACCGTTCGGGCCATCTGGGGCCACCCCTGCAACAGTGGCCCGATTGCACCATTGGGGCCATTTTCCATGCACACTGATCAATTGCTTGCCCTTGGGCTGCATTTTCCTCAGTTTGGGGCAAAAGTCCGTTTGAGCCCCAAAAAGCGCGCAAGGCTATACCCTTACCGTTCGGGCCATCTGGGGCCACCCCTGCAACATGGCCCGATTGCACCATTGGGGCCATTTTCCATGCACTACTGATCAATTGCTTGCCCTTGGGCTGCATTTTCCTCAGTTTGGGGCAAAAGTCCGTTTGAGCCCCAAAAAGCGCGCAAGGCTATACCCTTACCGTTCGGGCCATCTGGGGCCACCCCTGCAACATGGCCCGATTGCACCATTGGGGCCATTTTCCATGCACACTGATCAATTGCTTGCCCTTGGGCTGCATTTTCCTCAGTTTGGGGCAAAAGTCCGTTTGAGCCCCAAAAAGCGCGCAAGGCTATACCCTTACCGTTCGGGCCATCTGGGGCCACCCCTGCAACATGGCCCGATTGCACCATTGGGGCCATTTTCCATGCACACTGATCAATTGCTTGCCCTTGGGCTGCATTTTCCTCAGTTTGGGGCAAAAGTCCGTTTGAGCCCCAAAAAGCGCGCAAGGCTATACCCTTACCGTTCGGGCCATCTGGGGCCACCCCTGCAACATGGCCCGATTGCACCATTGGGGCCATTTTCCATGCACACTGATCAATTGCTTGCCCTTGGGCTGCATTTTCCTCAGTTTGGGGCAAAAGTCCGTTTGAGCCCCAAAAAGCGCGCAAGGCTATACCCTTACCGTTCGGGCCATCTGGGGCCACCCCTGCAACATGGCCCGATTGCACCATTGGGGCCATTTTCCATGCACACTGATCAATTGCTTGCCCTTGGGCTGCATTTTCCTCAGTTTGGGGCAAAAGTCCGTTTGAGCCCCAAAAAGCGCGCAAGGCTATACCCTTACCGTTCGGGCCATCTGGGGCCACCCCTGCAACGTGGCCCGATTGCACCATTGGGGCCATTTTCCATGCACACTGATCAATTGCTTGCCCTTGGCTGCATTTTCCTCAGTTTGGGGCAAAAGTCCGTTTGAGCCCCAAAAAAGCGCGCAAGGCTATACCCTTACCGTTCGGGCCATCTGGGGCCACCCCTGCAACGTGGCCCGATTGCACCATTGGGGCCATTTTCCATGCACACTGATCAATTGCTTGCCCTTGGGCTGCATTTTCCTCAGTTTGGGGCAAAAGTCCGTTTGAGCCCCAAAAAGCGCGCAAGGCTATACCCTTACCGTTCGGGCCATCTGGGGCCACCCCTGCAACGTGGCCCGATTGCACCATTGGGGCCATTTTCCATGCACACTGATCAATTGCTTGCCCTTGGGCTGCATTTTCCTCAGTTTGGGGCAAAAGTCCGTTTGAGCCCCAAAAAGCGCGCAAGGCTATACCCTTACCGTTCGGGCCATCTGGGGCCACCCCTGCAACGTGGCCCGATTGCACCATTGGGGCCATTTTCCATGCACACTGATCAATTGCTTGCCCTTGGGCTGCATTTTCCTCAGTTTGGGGCAAAAGTCCGTTTGAGCCCCAAAAAGCGCGCAAGGCTATACCCTCACCGTTCGGGCCATCTGGGGCCACCCCTGCAACGTGGCCCGATTGCACCATTGGGGCGGGCCATTTTCCATGCACACTGATCAATTGCTTGCCCTTGGGCTGCATTTTCCTCAGTTTGGGGCAAAAGTCCGTTTGAGCCCCAAAAAGCGCGCAAGGCTATACCCTTACCGTTCGGGCCATCTGGGGCCACCCCTGCAACGTGGCCCGATTGCACCATTGGGGCCATTTTCCATGCACACTGATCAATTGCTTGCCCTTGGGCTGCATTTTCCTCAGTTTGGGGCAAAAGTCCGTTTGAGCCCCAAAAAGCGCGCAAGGCTATACCCTCACCGTTCGGGCCATCTGGGGCCACCCCTGCAACGTGGCCCGATTGCACCATTGGGGCCATTTTCCATGCACACTGATCAATTGCTTGCCCTTGGGCTGCATTTTCCTCAGTTTGGGGCAAAAGTCCGTTTGAGCCCCAAAAAGCGCGCAAGGCTATACCCTCACCGTTCGGGCCATCTGGGGCCACCCCTGCAACGTGGCCCGATTGCACCATTGGGGCCATTTTCCATGCACACTGATCAATTGCTTGCCCTTGGGCTGCATTTTCCTCAGTTTGGGGCAAAAGTCCGTTTGAGCCCCAAAAAGCGCGCAAGGCTATACCCTCACCGTTCGGGTCATCTGGGGCCACCCCTGCAACGTGGCCCGATTGCACCATTGGGGCCATTTTCCATGCATACTGATCAATTGCTTGCCCTTGGGCTGCATTTTCCTCAGTTTGGGGCAAAAGTCCGTTTGAGCCCCAAAAAGCGCGCAAGGCTATACCCTCACCGTTCGGGCCATCTGGGGCCACCCCTGCAACGTGGCCCGATTGCACCATTGGGGCCATTTTCCATGCACACTGATCAATTGCTTGCCCTTGGGCTGCATTTTCCTCAGTTTGGGGCAAAAGTCCGTTTGAGCCCCAAAAAGCGCGCAAGGCTATACCCTTACCGTTCGGGCCATCTGGGGCCACCCCTGCAACGTGGCCCGATTGCACCATTGGGGCCATTTTCCATGCACACTGATCAATTGCTTGCCCTTGGGCTGCATTTTCCTCAGTTTGGGGCAAAAGTCCGTTTGAGCCCCAAAAAGCGCGCAAGGCTATACCCTTACCGTTCGGGCCATCTGGGGCCACCACTGCAACGTGGCCCGATTGCACCATTGGGGCCATTTTCCATGCACACTGATCAATTGCTTGCCCTTGGGCTGCATTTTCCTCAGTTTGGGGCAAAAGTCCGTTTGAGCCCCAAAAAGCGCGCAAGGCTATACCCTTACCGTTCGGGCCATCTGGGGCCACCCCTGCAACGTGGCCCGATTGCACCACTGGGGCCATTTTCCATGCACACTGATCAATTGCTTGCCCTTGGGCTGCATTTTCCTCAGTTTGGGGCAAAAGTCCGTTTGAGCCCCAAAAAGCGCGCAAGGCTATACCCTTACCGTTCGGGCCATCTGGGGCCACCCCTGCAACGTGGCCCGATTGCACCACTGGGGCCATTTTCCATGCACACTGATCAATTGCTTGCCCTTGGTCTGCATTTTCCTCAGTTTGGGGCAAAAGTCCGTTTGAGCCCCAAAAAGCGCGCAAGGCTATACCCTTACCGTTCGGGCCATCTGGGGCCACCCCTGCAACGTGGCCCGATTGCACCATTGGGGCCATTTTCCATGCACACTGATCAATTGCTTGCCCTTGGTCTGCATTTTCCTCAGTTTGGGGCAAAAGTCCGTTTGAGCCCCAAAAAGCGCGCAAGGCTATACCCTTACCGTTCGGGCCATCTGGGGCCACCCCTGCAACGTGGCCCGATTGCACCATTGGGGCCATTTTCCATGCACACTGATCAATTGCTTGCCCTTGGGCTGCATTTTCCTCAGTTTGGGGCAAAAGTCCGTTTGAGCCCCAAAAAGCGCGCAAGGCTATACCCTTACCGTTCGGGCCACCTGGGGCCACCCCTGCAACGTGGCCCGATTGCACCATTGGGGCCATTTTCCATGCACACTGATCAATTGCTTGCCCTTGGGCTGCATTTTCCTCAGTTTGGGGCAAAAGTCCGTTTGAGCCCCAAAAAGCGCGCAAGGCTATACCCTTACCGTGCGGGCCACCTGGGGCCACCCCTGCAACGTGGCCCGATTGCACCATTGGGGCCATTTTCCATGCACACTGATCAATTGCTTGCCCTTGGGCTGCATTTTCCTCAGTTTGGGGCAAAAGTCCGTTTGAGCCCCAAACAGCGCGCAAGGCTATACCCTTACCGTGCGGGCCACCTGGGGCCACCCCTGCAACGTGGCCCGATTGCACCATTGGGGCCATTTTCCATGCACACTGATCAATTGCTTGCCCTTGGGCTGCATTTTCCTCAGTTTGGGGCAAAAGTCCGTTTGAGCCCCAAACAGCGCGCAAGGCTATACCCTTACCGTGCGGGCCACCTGGGGCCACCCCTGCAACGTGGCCCGATTGCACCATTGGGGCCATTTTCCATGCACACTGATCAATTGCTTGCCCTTGGGCTGCATTTTCCTCAGTTTGGGGCAAAAGTCCGTTTGAGCCCCAAACAGCGCGCAAGGCTATACCCTTACCGTGCGGGCCACCTGGGGCCACCCCTGCAACGTGGCCCGATTGCACCATTGGGGCCATTTTCCATGCACACTGATCAATTGCTTGCCCTTGGGCTGCATTTTCCTCAGTTTGGGGCAAAAGTCCGTTTGAGCCCCAAACAGCGCGCAAGGCTATACCCTTACCGTGCGGGCCACCTGGGGCCACCCCTGCAACGTGGCCCGATTGCACCATTGGGGCCATTTTCCATGCACACTGATCAATTGCTTGCCCTTGGGCTGCATTTTCCTCAGTTTGGGGCAAAAGTCCGTTTGAGCCCCAAACAGCGCGCAAGGCTATACCCTTACCGTGCGGGCCACCTGGGGCCACCCCTGCAACGTGGCCCGATTGCACCATTGGGGCCATTTTCCATGCACACTGATCAATTGCTTGCCCTTGGGCTGCATTTTCCTCAGTTTGGGGCAAAAGTCCGTTTGAGCCCCAAACAGCGCGCAAGGCTATACCCTTACCGTGCGGGCCACCTGGGGCCACCCCTGCAACGTGGCCCGATTGCACCATTGGGGCCATTTTCCATGCACACTGATCAATTGCTTGCCCTTGGGCTGCATTTTCCTCAGTTTGGGGCAAAAGTCCGTTTGAGCCCCAAACAGCGCGCAAGGCTATACCCTTACCGTGCGGGCCACCTGGGGCCACCCCTGCAACGTGGCCCGATTGCACCATTGGGGCCATTTTCCATGCACACTGATCAATTGCTTGCCCTTGGGCTGCATTTTCCTCAGTTTGGGGCAAAAGTCCGTTTGAGCCCCAAACAGCGCGCAAGGCTATACCCTTACCGTGCGGGCCACCTGGGGCCACCCCTGCAACGTGGCCCGATTGCACCATTGGGGCCATTTTCCATGCACACTGATCAATTGCTTGCCCTTGGGCTGCATTTTCCTCAGTTTGGGGCAAAAGTCCGTTTGAGCCCCAAACAGCGCGCAAGGCTATACCCTTACCGTGCGGGCCACCTGGGGCCACCCCTGCAACGTGGCCCGATTGCACCATTGGGGCCATTTTCCATGCACACTGATCAATTGCTTGCCCTTGGGCTGCATTTTCCTCAGTTTGGGGCAAAAGTCCGTTTGAGCCCCAAACAGCGCGCAAGGCTATACCCTTACCGTGCGGGCCACCTGGGGCCACCCCTGCAACGTGGCCCGATTGCACCATTGGGGCCATTTTCCATGCACACTGATCAATTGCTTGCCCTTGGGCTGCATTTTCCTCAGTTTGGGGCAAAAGTCCGTTTGAGCCCCAAACAGCGCGCAAGGCTATACCCTTACCGTGCGGGCCACCTGGGGCCACCCCTGCAACGTGGCCCGATTGCACCATTGGGGCCATTTTCCATGCACACTGATCAATTGCTTGCCCTTGGGCTGCATTTTCCTCAGTTTGGGGCAAAAGTCCGTTTGAGCCCCAAACAGCGCGCAAGGCTATACCCTTACCGTGCGGGCCACCTGGGGCCACCCCTGCAACGTGGCCCGATTGCACCATTGGGGCCATTTTCCATGCACACTGATCAATTGCTTGCCCTTGGGCTGCATTTTCCTCAGTTTGGGGCAAAAGTCCGTTTGAGCCCCAAACAGCGCGCAAGGCTATACCCTTACCGTGCGGGCCACCTGGGGCCACCCCTGCAACGTGGCCCGATTGCACCATTGGGGCCATTTTCCATGCACACTGATCAATTGCTTGCCCTTGGGCTGCATTTTCCTCAGTTTGGGGCAAAAGTCCGTTTGAGCCCCAAACAGCGCGCAAGGCTATACCCTTACCGTGCGGGCCACCTGGGGCCACCCCTGCAACGTGGCCCGATTGCACCATTGGGGCCATTTTCCATGCACACTGATCAATTGCTTGCCCTTGGGCTGCATTTTCCTCAGTTTGGGGCAAAAGTCCGTTTGAGCCCCAAACAGCGCGCAAGGCTATACCCTTACCGTGCGGGCCACCTGGGGCCACCCCTGCAACGTGGCCCGATTGCACCATTGGGGCCATTTTCCATGCACACTGATCAATTGCTTGCCCTTGGGCTGCATTTTCCTCAGTTTGGGGCAAAAGTCCGTTTGAGCCCCAAACAGCGCGCAAGGCTATACCCTTACCGTGCGGGCCACCTGGGGCCACCCCTGCAACGTGGCCCGATTGCACCATTGGGGCCATTTTCCATGCACACTGATCAATTGCTTGCCCTTGGGCTGCATTTTCCTCAGTTTGGGGCAAAAGTCCGTTTGAGCCCCAAACAGCGCGCAAGGCTATACCCTTACCGTGCGGGCCACCTGGGGCCACCCCTGCAACGTGGCCCGATTGCACCATTGGGGCCATTTTCCATGCACACTGATCAATTGCTTGCCCTTGGGCTGCATTTTCCTCAGTTTGGGGCAAAAGTCCGTTTGAGCCCCAAACAGCGCGCAAGGCTATACCCTTACCGTGCGGGCCACCTGGGGCCACCCCTGCAACGTGGCCCGATTGCACCATTGGGGCCATTTTCCATGCACACTGATCAATTGCTTGCCCTTGGGCTGCATTTTCCTCAGTTTGGGGCAAAAGTCCGTTTGAGCCCCAAACAGCGCGCAAGGCTATACCCTTACCGTGCGGGCCACCTGGGGCCACCCCTGCAACGTGGCCCGATTGCACCATTGGGGCCATTTTCCATGCACACTGATCAATTGCTTGCCCTTGGGCTGCATTTTCCTCAGTTTGGGGCAAAAGTCCGTTTGAGCCCCAAACAGCGCGCAAGGCTATACCCTTACCGTGCGGGCCACCTGGGGCCACCCCTGCAACGTGGCCCGATTGCACCATTGGGGCCATTTTCCATGCACACTGATCAATTGCTTGCCCTTGGGCTGCATTTTCCTCAGTTTGGGGCAAAAGTCCGTTTGAGCCCCAAACAGCGCGCAAGGCTATACCCTTACCGTGCGGGCCACCTGGGGCCACCCCTGCAACGTGGCCCGATTGCACCATTGGGGCCATTTTCCATGCACACTGATCAATTGCTTGCCCTTGGGCTGCATTTTCCTCAGTTTGGGGCAAAAGTCCGTTTGAGCCCCAAACAGCGCGCAAGGCTATACCCTTACCGTGCGGGCCACCTGGGGCCACCCCTGCAACGTGGCCCGATTGCACCATTGGGGCCATTTTCCATGCACACTGATCAATTGCTTGCCCTTGGGCTGCATTTTCCTCAGTTTGGGGCAAAAGTCCGTTTGAGCCCCAAACAGCGCGCAAGGCTATACCCTTACCGTGCGGGCCACCTGGGGCCACCCCTGCAACGTGGCCCGATTGCACCATTGGGGCCATTTTCCATGCACACTGATCAATTGCTTGCCCTTGGGCTGCATTTTCCTCAGTTTGGGGCAAAAGTCCGTTTGAGCCCCAAACAGCGCGCAAGGCTATACCCTTACCGTGCGGGCCACCTGGGGCCACCCCTGCAACGTGGCCCGATTGCACCATTGGGGCCATTTTCCATGCACACTGATCAATTGCTTGCCCTTGGGCTGCATTTTCCTCAGTTTGGGGCAAAAGTCCGTTTGAGCCCCAAACAGCGCGCAAGGCTATACCCTTACCGTGCGGGCCACCCGGGGCCACCCCTGCAACGTGGCCCGATTGCACCATTGGGGCCATTTTCCATGCACACTGATCAATTGCTTGCCCTTGGGCTGCATTTTCCTCAGTTTGGGGCAAAAGTCCGTTTGAGCCCCAAAAAGCGCGCAAGGCTATACCCTTACCGTGCGGGCCACCCGGGGCCACCCCTGCAACGTGGCCCGATTGCACCATTGGGGCCATTTTCCATGCACACTGATCAATTGCTTGCCCTTGGGCTGCATTTTCCTCAGTTTGGGGCAAAAGTCCGTTTGAGCCCCAAAAAGCGCGCAAGGCTATACCCTTACCGTGCGGGCCACCCGGGGCCACCCCTGCAACGTGGCCCGATTGCACCATTGGGGCCATTTTCCATGCACACTGATCAATTGCTTGCCCTTGGGCTGCATTTTCCTCAGTTTGGGGCAAAAGTCCGTTTGAGCCCCAAAAAGCGCGCAAGGCTATACCCTTACCGTGCGGGCCACCCGGGGCCACCCCTGCAACGTGGCCCGATTGCACCATTGGGGCCATTTTCCATGCACACTGATCAATTGCTTGCCCTTGGGCTGCATTTTCCTCAGTTTGGGGCAAAAGTCCGTTTGAGCCCCAAAAAGCGCGCAAGGCTATACCCTTACCGTGCGGGCCACCCGGGGCCACCCCTGCAACGTGGCCCGATTGCACCATTGGGGCCATTTTCCATGCACACTGATCAATTGCTTGCCCTTGGGCTGCATTTTCCTCAGTTTGGGGCAAAAGTCCGTTTGAGCCCCAAAAAGCGCGCAAGGCTATACCCTTACCGTGCGGGCCACCCGGGGCCACCCCTGCAACGTGGCCCGATTGCACCATTGGGGCCATTTTCCATGCACACTGATCAATTGCTTGCCCTTGGGCTGCATTTTCCTCAGTTTGGGGCAAAAGTCCGTTTGAGCCCCAAAAAGCGCGCAAGGCTATACCCTTACCGTGCGGGCCACCCGGGGCCACCCCTGCAACGTGGCCCGATTGCACCATTGGGGCCATTTTCCATGCACACTGATCAATTGCTTGCCCTTGGGCTGCATTTTCCTCAGTTTGGGGCAAAAGTCCGTTTGAGCCCCAAAAAGCGCGCAAGGCTATACCCTTACCGTGCGGGCCACCCGGGGCCACCCCTGCAACGTGGCCCGATTGCACCATTGGGGCCATTTTCCATGCACACTGATCAATTGCTTGCCCTTGGGCTGCATTTTCCTCAGTTTGGGGCAAAAGTCCGTTTGAGCCCCAAAAAGCGCGCAAGGCTATACCCTTACCGTGCGGGCCACCCGGGGCCACCCCTGCAACGTGGCCCGATTGCACCATTGGGGCCATTTTCCATGCACACTGATCAATTGCTTGCCCTTGGGCTGCATTTTCCTCAGTTTGGGGCAAAAGTCCGTTTGAGCCCCAAAAAGCGCGCAAGGCTATACCCTTACCGTGCGGGCCACCCGGGGCCACCCCTGCAACGTGGCCCGATTGCACCATTGGGGCCATTTTCCATGCACACTGATCAATTGCTTGCCCTTGGGCTGCATTTTCCTCAGTTTGGGGCAAAAGTCCGTTTGAGCCCCAAAAAGCGCGCAAGGCTATACCCTTACCGTGCGGGCCACCCGGGGCCACCCCTGCAACGTGGCCCGATTGCACCATTGGGGCCATTTTCCATGCACACTGATCAATTGCTTGCCCTTGGGCTGCATTTTCCTCAGTTTGGGGCAAAAGTCCGTTTGAG
Organism: Macrobrachium rosenbergii; assembly: GCA_039081455.1. Classification (NCBI taxonomy): domain Eukaryota; kingdom Metazoa; phylum Arthropoda; class Malacostraca; order Decapoda; family Palaemonidae; genus Macrobrachium; species Macrobrachium rosenbergii. The sequence goes on from JANJGK010008266.1 coordinate 10,671, forward strand.
CCCCAAAAAGCGCGCAAGGCTATACCCTTACCGTGCGGGCCACCCGGGGCCACCCCTGCAACGTGGCCCGATTGCACCATTGGGGCCATTTTCCATGCACACTGATCAATTGCTTGCCCTTGGGCTGCATTTTCCTCAGTTTGGGGCAAAAGTCCGTTTGAGCCCCAAAAAGCGCGCAAGGCTATACCCTTACCGTGCGGGCCACCCGGGGCCACCCCTGCAACGTGGCCCGATTGCACCATTGGGGCCATTTTCCATGCACACTGATCAATTGCTTGCCCTTGGGCTGCATTTTCCTCAGTTTGGGGCAAAAGTCCGTTTGAGCCCCAAAAAGCGCGCAAGGCTATACCCTTACCGTGCGGGCCACCCGGGGCCACCCCTGCAACGTGGCCCGATTGCACCATTGGGGCCATTTTCCATGCACACTGATCAATTGCTTGCCCTTGGGCTGCATTTTCCTCAGTTTGGGGCAAAAGTCCGTTTGAGCCCCAAAAAGCGCGCAAGGCTATACCCTTACCGTGCGGGCCACCCGGGGCCACCCCTGCAACGTGGCCCGATTGCACCATTGGGGCCATTTTCCATGCACACTGATCAATTGCTTGCCCTTGGGCTGCATTTTCCTCAGTTTGGGGCAAAAGTCCGTTTGAGCCCCAAAAAGCGCGCAAGGCTATACCCTTACCGTGCGGGCCACCCGGGGCCACCCCTGCAACGTGGCCCGATTGCACCATTGGGGCCATTTTCCATGCACACTGATCAATTGCTTGCCCTTGGGCTGCATTTTCCTCAGTTTGGGGCAAAAGTCCGTTTGAGCCCCAAAAAGCGCGCAAGGCTATACCCTTACCGTGCGGGCCACCCGGGGCCACCCCTGCAACGTGGCCCGATTGCACCATTGGGGCCATTTTCCATGCACACTGATCAATTGCTTGCCCTTGGGCTGCATTTTCCTCAGTTTGGGGCAAAAGTCCGTTTGAGCCCCAAAAAGCGCGCAAGGCTATACCCTTACCGTGCGGGCCACCCGGGGCCACCCCTGCAACGTGGCCCGATTGCACCATTGGGGCCATTTTCCATGCACACTGATCAATTGCTTGCCCTTGGGCTGCATTTTCCTCAGTTTGGGGCAAAAGTCCGTTTGAGCCCCAAAAAGCGCGCAAGGCTATACCCTTACCGTGCGGGCCACCCGGGGCCACCCCTGCAACGTGGCCCGATTGCACCATTGGGGCCATTTTCCATGCACACTGATCAATTGCTTGCCCTTGGGCTGCATTTTCCTCAGTTTGGGGCAAAAGTCCGTTTGAGCCCCAAAAAGCGCGCAAGGCTATACCCTTACCGTGCGGGCCACCCGGGGCCACCCCTGCAACGTGGCCCGATTGCACCATTGGGGCCATTTTCCATGCACACTGATCAATTGCTTGCCCTTGGGCTGCATTTTCCTCAGTTTGGGGCAAAAGTCCGTTTGAGCCCCAAAAAGCGCGCAAGGCTATACCCTTACCGTGCGGGCCACCCGGGGCCACCCCTGCAACGTGGCCCGATTGCACCATTGGGGCCATTTTCCATGCACACTGATCAATTGCTTGCCCTTGGGCTGCATTTTCCTCAGTTTGGGGCAAAAGTCCGTTTGAGCCCCAAAAAGCGCGCAAGGCTATACCCTTACCGTGCGGGCCACCCGGGGCCACCCCTGCAACGTGGCCCGATTGCACCATTGGGGCCATTTTCCATGCACACTGATCAATTGCTTGCCCTTGGGCTGCATTTTCCTCAGTTTGGGGCAAAAGTCCGTTTGAGCCCCAAAAAGCGCGCAAGGCTATACCCTTACCGTGCGGGCCACCCGGGGCCACCCCTGCAACGTGGCCCGATTGCACCATTGGGGCCATTTTCCATGCACACTGATCAATTGCTTGCCCTTGGGCTGCATTTTCCTCAGTTTGGGGCAAAAGTCCGTTTGAGCCCCAAAAAGCGCGCAAGGCTATACCCTTACCGTGCGGGCCACCCGGGGCCACCCCTGCAACGTGGCCCGATTGCACCATTGGGGCCATTTTCCATGCACACTGATCAATTGCTTGCCCTTGGGCTGCATTTTCCTCAGTTTGGGGCAAAAGTCCGTTTGAGCCCCAAAAAGCGCGCAAGGCTATACCCTTACCGTGCGGGCCACCCGGGGCCACCCCTGCAACGTGGCCCGATTGCACCATTGGGGCCATTTTCCATGCACACTGATCAATTGCTTGCCCTTGGGCTGCATTTTCCTCAGTTTGGGGCAAAAGTCCGTTTGAGCCCCAAAAAGCGCGCAAGGCTATACCCTTACCGTGCGGGCCACCCGGGGCCACCCCTGCAACGTGGCCCGATTGCACCATTGGGGCCATTTTCCATGCACACTGATCAATTGCTTGCCCTTGGGCTGCATTTTCCTCAGTTTGGGGCAAAAGTCCGTTTGAGCCCCAAAAAGCGCGCAAGGCTATACCCTTACCGTGCGGGCCACCCGGGGCCACCCCTGCAACGTGGCCCGATTGCACCATTGGGGCCATTTTCCATGCACACTGATCAATTGCTTGCCCTTGGGCTGCATTTTCCTCAGTTTGGGGCAAAAGTCCGTTTGAGCCCCAAAAAGCGCGCAAGGCTATACCCTTACCGTGCGGGCCACCCGGGGCCACCCCTGCAACGTGGCCCGATTGCACCATTGGGGCCATTTTCCATGCACACTGATCAATTGCTTGCCCTTGGGCTGCATTTTCCTCAGTTTGGGGCAAAAGTCCGTTTGAGCCCCAAAAAGCGCGCAAGGCTATACCCTTACCGTGCGGGCCACCCGGGGCCACCCCTGCAACGTGGCCCGATTGCACCATTGGGGCCATTTTCCATGCACACTGATCAATTGCTTGCCCTTGGGCTGCATTTTCCTCAGTTTGGGGCAAAAGTCCGTTTGAGCCCCAAAAAGCGCGCAAGGCTATACCCTTACCGTGCGGGCCACCCGGGGCCACCCCTGCAACGTGGCCCGATTGCACCATTGGGGCCATTTTCCATGCACACTGATCAATTGCTTGCCCTTGGGCTGCATTTTCCTCAGTTTGGGGCAAAAGTCCGTTTGAGCCCCAAAAAGCGCGCAAGGCTATACCCTTACCGTGCGGGCCACCCGGGGCCACCCCTGCAACGTGGCCCGATTGCACCATTGGGGCCATTTTCCATGCACACTGATCAATTGCTTGCCCTTGGGCTGCATTTTCCTCAGTTTGGGGCAAAAGTCCGTTTGAGCCCCAAAAAGCGCGCAAGGCTATACCCTTACCGTGCGGGCCACCCGGGGCCACCCCTGCAACGTGGCCCGATTGCACCATTGGGGCCATTTTCCATGCACACTGATCAATTGCTTGCCCTTGGGCTGCATTTTCCTCAGTTTGGGGCAAAAGTCCGTTTGAGCCCCAAAAAGCGCGCAAGGCTATACCCTTACCGTGCGGGCCACCCGGGGCCACCCCTGCAACGTGGCCCGATTGCACCATTGGGGCCATTTTCCATGCACACTGATCAATTGCTTGCCCTTGGGCTGCATTTTCCTCAGTTTGGGGCAAAAGTCCGTTTGAGCCCCAAAAAGCGCGCAAGGCTATACCCTTACCGTGCGGGCCACCCGGGGCCACCCCTGCAACGTGGCCCGATTGCACCATTGGGGCCATTTTCCATGCACACTGATCAATTGCTTGCCCTTGGGCTGCATTTTCCTCAGTTTGGGGCAAAAGTCCGTTTGAGCCCCAAAAAGCGCGCAAGGCTATACCCTTACCGTGCGGGCCACCCGGGGCCACCCCTGCAACGTGGCCCGATTGCACCATTGGGGCCATTTTCCATGCACACTGATCAATTGCTTGCCCTTGGGCTGCATTTTCCTCAGTTTGGGGCAAAAGTCCGTTTGAGCCCCAAAAAGCGCGCAAGGCTATACCCTTACCGTGCGGGCCACCCGGGGCCACCCCTGCAACGTGGCCCGATTGCACCATTGGGGCCATTTTCCATGCACACTGATCAATTGCTTGCCCTTGGGCTGCATTTTCCTCAGTTTGGGGCAAAAGTCCGTTTGAGCCCCAAAAAGCGCGCAAGGCTATACCCTTACCGTGCGGGCCACCCGGGGCCACCCCTGCAACGTGGCCCGATTGCACCATTGGGGCCATTTTCCATGCACACTGATCAATTGCTTGCCCTTGGGCTGCATTTTCCTCAGTTTGGGGCAAAAGTCCGTTTGAGCCCCAAAAAGCGCGCAAGGCTATACCCTTACCGTGCGGGCCACCCGGGGCCACCCCTGCAACGTGGCCCGATTGCACCATTGGGGCCATTTTCCATGCACACTGATCAATTGCTTGCCCTTGGGCTGCATTTTCCTCAGTTTGGGGCAAAAGTCCGTTTGAGCCCCAAAAAGCGCGCAAGGCTATACCCTTACCGTGCGGGCCACCCGGGGCCACCCCTGCAACGTGGCCCGATTGCACCATTGGGGCCATTTTCCATGCACACTGATCAATTGCTTGCCCTTGGGCTGCATTTTCCTCAGTTTGGGGCAAAAGTCCGTTTGAGCCCCAAAAAGCGCGCAAGGCTATACCCTTACCGTGCGGGCCACCCGGGGCCACCCCTGCAACGTGGCCCGATTGCACCATTGGGGCCATTTTCCATGCACACTGATCAATTGCTTGCCCTTGGGCTGCATTTTCCTCAGTTTGGGGCAAAAGTCCGTTTGAGCCCCAAAAAGCGCGCAAGGCTATACCCTTACCGTGCGGGCCACCCGGGGCCACCCCTGCAACGTGGCCCGATTGCACCATTGGGGCCATTTTCCATGCACACTGATCAATTGCTTGCCCTTGGGCTGCATTTTCCTCAGTTTGGGGCAAAAGTCCGTTTGAGCCCCAAAAAGCGCGCAAGGCTATACCCTTACCGTGCGGGCCACCCGGGGCCACCCCTGCAACGTGGCCCGATTGCACCATTGGGGCCATTTTCCATGCACACTGATCAATTGCTTGCCCTTGGGCTGCATTTTCCTCAGTTTGGGGCAAAAGTCCGTTTGAGCCCCAAAAAGCGCGCAAGGCTATACCCTTACCGTGCGGGCCACCCGGGGCCACCCCTGCAACGTGGCCCGATTGCACCATTGGGGCCATTTTCCATGCACACTGATCAATTGCTTGCCCTTGGGCTGCATTTTCCTCAGTTTGGGGCAAAAGTCCGTTTGAGCCCCAAAAAGCGCGCAAGGCTATACCCTTACCGTGCGGGCCACCCGGGGCCACCCCTGCAACGTGGCCCGATTGCACCATTGGGGCCATTTTCCATGCACACTGATCAATTGCTTGCCCTTGGGCTGCATTTTCCTCAGTTTGGGGCAAAAGTCCGTTTGAGCCCCAAAAAGCGCGCAAGGCTATACCCTTACCGTGCGGGCCACCCGGGGCCACCCCTGCAACGTGGCCCGATTGCACCATTGGGGCCATTTTCCATGCACACTGATCAATTGCTTGCCCTTGGGCTGCATTTTCCTCAGTTTGGGGCAAAAGTCCGTTTGAGCCCCAAAAAGCGCGCAAGGCTATACCCTTACCGTGCGGGCCACCCGGGGCCACCCCTGCAACGTGGCCCGATTGCACCATTGGGGCCATTTTCCATGCACACTGATCAATTGCTTGCCCTTGGGCTGCATTTTCCTCAGTTTGGGGCAAAAGTCCGTTTGAGCCCCAAAAAGCGCGCAAGGCTATACCCTTACCGTGCGGGCCACCCGGGGCCACCCCTGCAACGTGGCCCGATTGCACCATTGGGGCCATTTTCCATGCACACTGATCAATTGCTTGCCCTTGGGCTGCATTTTCCTCAGTTTGGGGCAAAAGTCCGTTTGAGCCCCAAAAAGCGCGCAAGGCTATACCCTTACCGTGCGGGCCACCCGGGGCCACCCCTGCAACGTGGCCCGATTGCACCATTGGGGCCATTTTCCATGCACACTGATCAATTGCTTGCCCTTGGGCTGCATTTTCCTCAGTTTGGGGCAAAAGTCCGTTTGAGCCCCAAAAAGCGCGCAAGGCTATACCCTTACCGTGCGGGCCACCCGGGGCCACCCCTGCAACGTGGCCCGATTGCACCATTGGGGCCATTTTCCATGCACACTGATCAATTGCTTGCCCTTGGGCTGCATTTTCCTCAGTTTGGGGCAAAAGTCCGTTTGAGCCCCAAAAAGCGCGCAAGGCTATACCCTTACCGTGCGGGCCACCCGGGGCCACCCCTGCAACGTGGCCCGATTGCACCATTGGGGCCATTTTCCATGCACACTGATCAATTGCTTGCCCTTGGGCTGCATTTTCCTCAGTTTGGGGCAAAAGTCCGTTTGAGCCCCAAAAAGCGCGCAAGGCTATACCCTTACCGTGCGGGCCACCCGGGGCCACCCCTGCAACGTGGCCCGATTGCACCATTGGGGCCATTTTCCATGCACACTGATCAATTGCTTGCCCTTGGGCTGCATTTTCCTCAGTTTGGGGCAAAAGTCCGTTTGAGCCCCAAAAAGCGCGCAAGGCTATACCCTTACCGTGCGGGCCACCCGGGGCCACCCCTGCAACGTGGCCCGATTGCACCATTGGGGCCATTTTCCATGCACACTGATCAATTGCTTGCCCTTGGGCTGCATTTTCCTCAGTTTGGGGCAAAAGTCCGTTTGAGCCCCAAAAAGCGCGCAAGGCTATACCCTTACCGTGCGGGCCACCCGGGGCCACCCCTGCAACGTGGCCCGATTGCACCATTGGGGCCATTTTCCATGCACACTGATCAATTGCTTGCCCTTGGGCTGCATTTTCCTCAGTTTGGGGCAAAAGTCCGTTTGAGCCCCAAAAAGCGCGCAAGGCTATACCCTTACCGTGCGGGCCACCCGGGGCCACCCCTGCAACGTGGCCCGATTGCACCATTGGGGCCATTTTCCATGCACACTGATCAATTGCTTGCCCTTGGGCTGCATTTTCCTCAGTTTGGGGCAAAAGTCCGTTTGAGCCCCAAAAAGCGCGCAAGGCTATACCCTTACCGTGCGGGCCACCCGGGGCCACCCCTGCAACGTGGCCCGATTGCACCATTGGGGCCATTTTCCATGCACACTGATCAATTGCTTGCCCTTGGGCTGCATTTTCCTCAGTTTGGGGCAAAAGTCCGTTTGAGCCCCAAAAAGCGCGCAAGGCTATACCCTTACCGTGCGGGCCACCCGGGGCCACCCCTGCAACGTGGCCCGATTGCACCATTGGGGCCATTTTCCATGCACACTGATCAATTGCTTGCCCTTGGGCTGCATTTTCCTCAGTTTGGGGCAAAAGTCCGTTTGAGCCCCAAAAAGCGCGCAAGGCTATACCCTTACCGTGCGGGCCACCCGGGGCCACCCCTGCAACGTGGCCCGATTGCACCATTGGGGCCATTTTCCATGCACACTGATCAATTGCTTGCCCTTGGGCTGCATTTTCCTCAGTTTGGGGCAAAAGTCCGTTTGAGCCCCAAAAAGCGCGCAAGGCTATACCCTTACCGTGCGGGCCACCCGGGGCCACCCCTGCAACGTGGCCCGATTGCACCATTGGGGCCATTTTCCATGCACACTGATCAATTGCTTGCCCTTGGGCTGCATTTTCCTCAGTTTGGGGCAAAAGTCCGTTTGAGCCCCAAAAAGCGCGCAAGGCTATACCCTTACCGTGCGGGCCACCCGGGGCCACCCCTGCAACGTGGCCCGATTGCACCATTGGGGCCATTTTCCATGCACACTGATCAATTGCTTGCCCTTGGGCTGCATTTTCCTCAGTTTGGGGCAAAAGTCCGTTTGAGCCCCAAAAAGCGCGCAAGGCTATACCCTTACCGTGCGGGCCACCCGGGGCCACCCCTGCAACGTGGCCCGATTGCACCATTGGGGCCATTTTCCATGCACACTGATCAATTGCTTGCCCTTGGGCTGCATTTTCCTCAGTTTGGGGCAAAAGTCCGTTTGAGCCCCAAAAAGCGCGCAAGGCTATACCCTTACCGTGCGGGCCACCCGGGGCCACCCCTGCAACGTGGCCCGATTGCACCATTGGGGCCATTTTCCATGCACACTGATCAATTGCTTGCCCTTGGGCTGCATTTTCCTCAGTTTGGGGCAAAAGTCCGTTTGAGCCCCAAAAAGCGCGCAAGGCTATACCCTTACCGTGCGGGCCACCCGGGGCCACCCCTGCAACGTGGCCCGATTGCACCATTGGGGCCATTTTCCATGCACACTGATCAATTGCTTGCCCTTGGGCTGCATTTTCCTCAGTTTGGGGCAAAAGTCCGTTTGAGCCCCAAAAAGCGCGCAAGGCTATACCCTTACCGTGCGGGCCACCCGGGGCCACCCCTGCAACGTGGCCCGATTGCACCATTGGGGCCATTTTCCATGCACACTGATCAATTGCTTGCCCTTGGGCTGCATTTTCCTCAGTTTGGGGCAAAAGTCCGTTTGAGCCCCAAAAAGCGCGCAAGGCTATACCCTTACCGTGCGGGCCACCCGGGGCCACCCCTGCAACGTGGCCCGATTGCACCATTGGGGCCATTTTCCATGCACACTGATCAATTGCTTGCCCTTGGGCTGCATTTTCCTCAGTTTGGGGCAAAAGTCCGTTTGAGCCCCAAAAAGCGCGCAAGGCTATACCCTTACCGTGCGGGCCACCCGGGGCCACCCCTGCAACGTGGCCCGATTGCACCATTGGGGCCATTTTCCATGCACACTGATCAATTGCTTGCCCTTGGGCTGCATTTTCCTCAGTTTGGGGCAAAAGTCCGTTTGAGCCCCAAAAAGCGCGCAAGGCTATACCCTTACCGTGCGGGCCACCCGGGGCCACCCCTGCAACGTGGCCCGATTGCACCATTGGGGCCATTTTCCATGCACACTGATCAATTGCTTGCCCTTGGGCTGCATTTTCCTCAGTTTGGGGCAAAAGTCCGTTTGAGCCCCAAAAAGCGCGCAAGGCTATACCCTTACCGTGCGGGCCACCCGGGGCCACCCCTGCAACGTGGCCCGATTGCACCATTGGGGCCATTTTCCATGCACACTGATCAATTGCTTGCCCTTGGGCTGCATTTTCCTCAGTTTGGGGCAAAAGTCCGTTTGAGCCCCAAAAAGCGCGCAAGGCTATACCCTTACCGTGCGGGCCACCCGGGGCCACCCCTGCAACGTGGCCCGATTGCACCATTGGGGCCATTTTCCATGCACACTGATCAATTGCTTGCCCTTGGGCTGCATTTTCCTCAGTTTGGGGCAAAAGTCCGTTTGAGCCCCAAAAAGCGCGCAAGGCTATACCCTTACCGTGCGGGCCACCCGGGGCCACCCCTGCAACGTGGCCCGATTGCACCATTGGGGCCATTTTCCATGCACACTGATCAATTGCTTGCCCTTGGGCTGCATTTTCCTCAGTTTGGGGCAAAAGTCCGTTTGAGCCCCAAAAAGCGCGCAAGGCTATACCCTTACCGTGCGGGCCACCCGGGGCCACCCCTGCAACGTGGCCCGATTGCACCATTGGGGCCATTTTCCATGCACACTGATCAATTGCTTGCCCTTGGGCTGCATTTTCCTCAGTTTGGGGCAAAAGTCCGTTTGAGCCCCAAAAAGCGCGCAAGGCTATACCCTTACCGTGCGGGCCACCCGGGGCCACCCCTGCAACGTGGCCCGATTGCACCATTGGGGCCATTTTCCATGCACACTGATCAATTGCTTGCCCTTGGGCTGCATTTTCCTCAGTTTGGGGCAAAAGTCCGTTTGAGCCCCAAAAAGCGCGCAAGGCTATACCCTTACCGTGCGGGCCACCCGGGGCCACCCCTGCAACGTGGCCCGATTGCACCATTGGGGCCATTTTCCATGCACACTGATCAATTGCTTGCCCTTGGGCTGCATTTTCCTCAGTTTGGGGCAAAAGTCCGTTTGAGCCCCAAAAAGCGCGCAAGGCTATACCCTTACCGTGCGGGCCACCCGGGGCCACCCCTGCAACGTGGCCCGATTGCACCATTGGGGCCATTTTCCATGCACACTGATCAATTGCTTGCCCTTGGGCTGCATTTTCCTCAGTTTGGGGCAAAAGTCCGTTTGAGCCCCAAAAAGCGCGCAAGGCTATACCCTTACCGTGCGGGCCACCCGGGGCCACCCCTGCAACGTGGCCCGATTGCACCATTGGGGCCATTTTCCATGCACACTGATCAATTGCTTGCCCTTGGGCTGCATTTTCCTCAGTTTGGGGCAAAAGTCCGTTTGAGCCCCAAAAAGCGCGCAAGGCTATACCCTTACCGTGCGGGCCACCCGGGGCCACCCCTGCAACGTGGCCCGATTGCACCATTGGGGCCATTTTCCATGCACACTGATCAATTGCTTGCCCTTGGGCTGCATTTTCCTCAGTTTGGGGCAAAAGTCCGTTTGAGCCCCAAAAAGCGCGCAAGGCTATACCCTTACCGTGCGGGCCACCCGGGGCCACCCCTGCAACGTGGCCCGATTGCACCATTGGGGCCATTTTCCATGCACACTGATCAATTGCTTGCCCTTGGGCTGCATTTTCCTCAGTTTGGGGCAAAAGTCCGTTTGAGCCCCAAAAAGCGCGCAAGGCTATACCCTTACCGTGCGGGCCACCCGGGGCCACCCCTGCAACGTGGCCCGATTGCACCATTGGGGCCATTTTCCATGCACACTGATCAATTGCTTGCCCTTGGGCTGCATTTTCCTCAGTTTGGGGCAAAAGTCCGTTTGAGCCCCAAAAAGCGCGCAAGGCTATACCCTTACCGTGCGGGCCACCCGGGGCCACCCCTGCAACGTGGCCCGATTGCACCATTGGGGCCATTTTCCATGCACACTGATCAATTGCTTGCCCTTGGGCTGCATTTTCCTCAGTTTGGGGCAAAAGTCCGTTTGAGCCCCAAAAAGCGCGCAAGGCTATACCCTTACCGTGCGGGCCACCCGGGGCCACCCCTGCAACGTGGCCCGATTGCACCATTGGGGCCATTTTCCATGCACACTGATCAATTGCTTGCCCTTGGGCTGCATTTTCCTCAGTTTGGGGCAAAAGTCCGTTTGAGCCCCAAAAAGCGCGCAAGGCTATACCCTTACCGTGCGGGCCACCCGGGGCCACCCCTGCAACGTGGCCCGATTGCACCATTGGGGCCATTTTCCATGCACACTGATCAATTGCTTGCCCTTGGGCTGCATTTTCCTCAGTTTGGGGCAAAAGTCCGTTTGAGCCCCAAAAAGCGCGCAAGGCTATACCCTTACCGTGCGGGCCACCCGGGGCCACCCCTGCAACGTGGCCCGATTGCACCATTGGGGCCATTTTCCATGCACACTGATCAATTGCTTGCCCTTGGGCTGCATTTTCCTCAGTTTGGGGCAAAAGTCCGTTTGAGCCCCAAAAAGCGCGCAAGGCTATACCCTTACCGTGCGGGCCACCCGGGGCCACCCCTGCAACGTGGCCCGATTGCACCATTGGGGCCATTTTCCATGCACACTGATCAATTGCTTGCCCTTGGGCTGCATTTTCCTCAGTTTGGGGCAAAAGTCCGTTTGAGCCCCAAAAAGCGCGCAAGGCTATACCCTTACCGTGCGGGCCACCCGGGGCCACCCCTGCAACGTGGCCCGATTGCACCATTGGGGCCATTTTCCATGCACACTGATCAATTGCTTGCCCTTGGGCTGCATTTTCCTCAGTTTGGGGCAAAAGTCCGTTTGAGCCCCAAAAAGCGCGCAAGGCTATACCCTTACCGTGCGGGCCACCCGGGGCCACCCCTGCAACGTGGCCCGATTGCACCATTGGGGCCATTTTCCATGCACACTGATCAATTGCTTGCCCTTGGGCTGCATTTTCCTCAGTTTGGGGCAAAAGTCCGTTTGAGCCCCAAAAAGCGCGCAAGGCTATACCCTTACCGTGCGGGCCACCCGGGGCCACCCCTGCAACGTGGCCCGATTGCACCATTGGGGCCATTTTCCATGCACACTGATCAATTGCTTGCCCTTGGGCTGCATTTTCCTCAGTTTGGGGCAAAAGTCCGTTTGAGCCCCAAAAAGCGCGCAAGGCTATACCCTTACCGTGCGGGCCACCCGGGGCCACCCCTGCAACGTGGCCCGATTGCACCATTGGGGCCATTTTCCATGCACACTGATCAATTGCTTGCCCTTGGGCTGCATTTTCCTCAGTTTGGGGCAAAAGTCCGTTTGAGCCCCAAAAAGCGCGCAAGGCTATACCCTTACCGTGCGGGCCACCCGGGGCCACCCCTGCAACGTGGCCCGATTGCACCATTGGGGCCATTTTCCATGCACACTGATCAATTGCTTGCCCTTGGGCTGCATTTTCCTCAGTTTGGGGCAAAAGTCCGTTTGAGCCCCAAAAAGCGCGCAAGGCTATACCCTTACCGTGCGGGCCACCCGGGGCCACCCCTGCAACGTGGCCCGATTGCACCATTGGGGCCATTTTCCATGCACACTGATCAATTGCTTGCCCTTGGGCTGCATTTTCCTCAGTTTGGGGCAAAAGTCCGTTTGAGCCCCAAAAAGCGCGCAAGGCTATACCCTTACCGTGCGGGCCACCCGGGGCCACCCCTGCAACGTGGCCCGATTGCACCATTGGGGCCATTTTCCATGCACACTGATCAATTGCTTGCCCTTGGGCTGCATTTTCCTCAGTTTGGGGCAAAAGTCCGTTTGAGCCCCAAAAAGCGCGCAAGGCTATACCCTTACCGTGCGGGCCACCCGGGGCCACCCCTGCAACGTGGCCCGATTGCACCATTGGGGCCATTTTCCATGCACACTGATCAATTGCTTGCCCTTGGGCTGCATTTTCCTCAGTTTGGGGCAAAAGTCCGTTTGAGCCCCAAAAAGCGCGCAAGGCTATACCCTTACCGTGCGGGCCACCCGGGGCCACCCCTGCAACGTGGCCCGATTGCACCATTGGGGCCATTTTCCATGCACACTGATCAATTGCTTGCCCTTGGGCTGCATTTTCCTCAGTTTGGGGCAAAAGTCCGTTTGAGCCCCAAAAAGCGCGCAAGGCTATACCCTTACCGTGCGGGCCACCCGGGGCCACCCCTGCAACGTGGCCCGATTGCACCATTGGGGCCATTTTCCATGCACACTGATCAATTGCTTGCCCTTGGGCTGCATTTTCCTCAGTTTGGGGCAAAAGTCCGTTTGAGCCCCAAAAAGCGCGCAAGGCTATACCCTTACCGTGCGGGCCACCCGGGGCCACCCCTGCAACGTGGCCCGATTGCACCATTGGGGCCATTTTCCATGCACACTGATCAATTGCTTGCCCTTGGGCTGCATTTTCCTCAGTTTGGGGCAAAAGTCCGTTTGAGCCCCAAAAAGCGCGCAAGGCTATACCCTTACCGTGCGGGCCACCCGGGGCCACCCCTGCAACGTGGCCCGATTGCACCATTGGGGCCATTTTCCATGCACACTGATCAATTGCTTGCCCTTGGGCTGCATTTTCCTCAGTTTGGGGCAAAAGTCCGTTTGAGCCCCAAAAAGCGCGCAAGGCTATACCCTTACCGTGCGGGCCACCCGGGGCCACCCCTGCAACGTGGCCCGATTGCACCATTGGGGCCATTTTCCATGCACACTGATCAATTGCTTGCCCTTGGGCTGCATTTTCCTCAGTTTGGGGCAAAAGTCCGTTTGAGCCCCAAAAAGCGCGCAAGGCTATACCCTTACCGTGCGGGCCACCCGGGGCCACCCCTGCAACGTGGCCCGATTGCACCATTGGGGCCATTTTCCATGCACACTGATCAATTGCTTGCCCTTGGGCTGCATTTTCCTCAGTTTGGGGCAAAAGTCCGTTTGAGCCCCAAAAAGCGCGCAAGGCTATACCCTTACCGTGCGGGCCACCCGGGGCCACCCCTGCAACGTGGCCCGATTGCACCATTGGGGCCATTTTCCATGCACACTGATCAATTGCTTGCCCTTGGGCTGCATTTTCCTCAGTTTGGGGCAAAAGTCCGTTTGAGCCCCAAAAAGCGCGCAAGGCTATACCCTTACCGTGCGGGCCACCCGGGGCCACCCCTGCAACGTGGCCCGATTGCACCATTGGGGCCATTTTCCATGCACACTGATCAATTGCTTGCCCTTGGGCTGCATTTTCCTCAGTTTGGGGCAAAAGTCCGTTTGAGCCCCAAAAAGCGCGCAAGGCTATACCCTTACCGTGCGGGCCACCCGGGGCCACCCCTGCAACGTGGCCCGATTGCACCATTGGGGCCATTTTCCATGCACACTGATCAATTGCTTGCCCTTGGGCTGCATTTTCCTCAGTTTGGGGCAAAAGTCCGTTTGAGCCCCAAAAAGCGCGCAAGGCTATACCCTTACCGTGCGGGCCACCCGGGGCCACCCCTGCAACGTGGCCCGATTGCACCATTGGGGCCATTTTCCATGCACACTGATCAATTGCTTGCCCTTGGGCTGCATTTTCCTCAGTTTGGGGCAAAAGTCCGTTTGAGCCCCAAAAAGCGCGCAAGGCTATACCCTTACCGTGCGGGCCACCCGGGGCCACCCCTGCAACGTGGCCCGATTGCACCATTGGGGCCATTTTCCATGCACACTGATCAATTGCTTGCCCTTGGGCTGCATTTTCCTCAGTTTGGGGCAAAAGTCCGTTTGAGCCCCAAAAAGCGCGCAAGGCTATACCCTTACCGTGCGGGCCACCCGGGGCCACCCCTGCAACGTGGCCCGATTGCACCATTGGGGCCATTTTCCATGCACACTGATCAATTGCTTGCCCTTGGGCTGCATTTTCCTCAGTTTGGGGCAAAAGTCCGTTTGAGCCCCAAAAAGCGCGCAAGGCTATACCCTTACCGTGCGGGCCACCCGGGGCCACCCCTGCAACGTGGCCCGATTGCACCATTGGGGCCATTTTCCATGCACACTGATCAATTGCTTGCCCTTGGGCTGCATTTTCCTCAGTTTGGGGCAAAAGTCCGTTTGAGCCCCAAAAAGCGCGCAAGGCTATACCCTTACCGTGCGGGCCCACCCGGGGGCCACCCCTGCAACGTGGCCCGATTGCACCATTGGGGCCATTTTCCATGCACACTGATCAATTGCTTGCCCTTGGGCTGCATTTTCCTCAGTTTGGGGCAAAAGTCCGTTTGAGCCCCAAAAAGCGCGCAAGGCTATACCCTTACCGTGCGGGCCACCCGGGGCCACCCCTGCAACGTGGCCCGATTGCACCATTGGGGCCATTTTCCATGCACACTGATCAATTGCTTGCCCTTGGGCTGCATTTTCCTCAGTTTGGGGCAAAAGTCCGTTTGAGCCCCAAAAAGCGCGCAAGGCTATACCCTTACCGTGCGGGCCACCCGGGGCCACCCCTGCAACGTGGCCCGATTGCACCATTGGGGCCATTTTCCATGCACACTGATCAATTGCTTGCCCTTGGGCTGCATTTTCCTCAGTTTGGGGCAAAAGTCCGTTTGAGCCCCAAAAAGCGCGCAAGGCTATACCCTTACCGTGCGGGCCACCCGGGGCCACCCCTGCAACGTGGCCCGATTGCACCATTGGGGCCATTTTCCATGCACACTGATCAATTGCTTGCCCTTGGGCTGCATTTTCCTCAGTTTGGGGGCAAAAGTCCGTTTGAGCCCCAAAAAGCGCGCAAGGCTATACCCTTACCGTGCGGGCCACCCGGGGCCACCCCTGCAACGTGGCCCGATTGCACCATTGGGGCCATTTTCCATGCACACTGATCAATTGCTTGCCCTTGGGCTGCATTTTCCTCAGTTTGGGGCAAAAGTCCGTTTGAGCCCCAAAAAGCGCGCAAGGCTATACCCTTACCGTGCGGGCCACCCCCGGGGCCACCCCTGCAACGTGGCCCGATTGCACCATTGGGGCCATTTTCCATGCACACTGATCAATTGCTTGCCCTTGGGCTGCATTTTCCTCAGTTTGGGGCAAAAGTCCGTTTGAGCCCCAAAAAGCGCGCAAGGCTATACCCTTACCGTGCGGGCCACCCGGGGCCACCCCTGCAAACGTGGCTCCGATTGCACCATTGGGGCCATTTTCCATGCACACTGATCAATTGCTTGCCCTTGGGCTGCATTTTCCTCAGTTTGGGGCAAAAGTCCGTTTGAGCCCCAAAAAGCGCGCAAGGCTATACCCTTACCGTGCGGGCCACCCGGGGCCACCCCTGCAACGTGGCCCGATTGCACCATTGGGGCCATTTTCCATGCACACTGATCAATTGCTTGCCCTTGGGCTGCATTTTCCTCAGTTTGGGGCAAAAGTCCGTTTGAGCCCCAAAAAGCGCGCAAGGCTATACCCTTACCGTGCGGGCCACCCGGGGCCACCCCTGCAACGTGGCCCGATTGCACCATTGGGGCCATTTTCCATGCACACTGATCAATTGCTTGCCCTTGGGCTGCATTTTCCTCAGTTTGGGGCAAAAGTCCGTTTGAGCCCCAAAAAGCGCGCAAGGCTATACCCTTACCGTGCGGGCCCACCCGGGGCCACCCCTGCAACGTGGCCCCGATTGCACCATTGGGGCCATTTTCCATGCACACTGATCAATTGCTTGCCCTTGGGCTGCATTTTCCTCAGTTTGGGGCAAAAGTCCGTTTGAGCCCCAAAAAGCGCGCAAGGCTATACCCTTACCGTGCGGGCCACCCGGGCACCCCTGCAACGGCCGATTGCACCATTGTGCCATTTCCTATGCACACACAAATTGACGCCTGAACAATTCTTGCCCTAGGGCTTCATTTCCTCCAGTTTGGGCAAAATCCGTTTGAGTCCCTCAAAAAGCGCTGCAAGCTATACCCTTCCGTGCGG
>JANJGK010008267.1:0-27405 GCA_039081455.1 Macrobrachium rosenbergii
AAACGGCTCTTCTAATGCTTTCCTTTTCGTATGGAATGATCTCGAAAAACGAGCAGCCTCACAAACCCATTGCAAATATCATTTTAGACAAAAGCTGTCAACAGAATCTTGCGACTCCAAGATGGGAGATGACTGAGCTCTCTACATCTCCCGGATGAATCGTTTTGCATCGTGGCCTTTACATTATTATTATTATCAGAAGTACTGGTAGTAGTAGTAGTTTTATGTGATATCACTTAACAGAACACTAAAAAAAAATTGTCATATTTGGTAAGCAATACCCTACTCTGTGCCTACCGAAATAAAGCTGAAAATTTCTTAAACATTATAGATTATCTAATAAACATTAATAAAACTATCCTAACTCGAATTACTGACATTGCAAGCTTGAAGTTATCTGCCTACATCTCAGCTAGCTTTCACGAACGCAATATATCCAATGAAACGTCTGATATTCATTATTATTTATATTTATTCATTTTTTCGAAAAAAAATGGCGAACCTCACACGAGACTAGACCATTTGATAGTTTGGAAACTAGCATTTTCCAATTAAAATCCCAGTGCCTCGTTTTCCCCCCAAGTACCGAAGGGCCGCAGGTGACTGTGACGTATGCAAAATCAGCACTCGAAACCGGATTGGACCGGATTCAATTTCAGAATAGTGGACTACAGACGCCATCTATTGATTGCCCCAAGCAAAACGGTGTTCAAACAGGAAACTGTTGTGCTTTTGATAGCGAGGCAAGATGAAAATTGCCGAATAAGTGATTGCAATGACTGTATGCAAAAATAGTTTGTATTCAGTTATTTATGCCTCTTGATACCTAGCAAAGAAGTATTTGAAGCCAAAGGCATGAAAATGTACGAAGGAATTCACGAATTGGGTTCTGGTAATACATAAACTAGCAAGGACTGTTAGCCGGCGAAAAGATAGAATTGCCAACAAAATATGATTATTCCGCTTATTATTATAGTCTAAGTTATGGCAAAACTAGGGGTACTTTATAGAGAGAAGGATTCATATTATTATTCTTAGCTTTAATCTCTGCAAAACCTCACATAAATGGTATTTTTCTTTCGGTTCGCACTTTTAATTTTTTCAAGGGTTTGTATGACTGGCTACAGGGCTACAGGGTGTAGCTGCAGGGTGTCAGCATTGCGATTCTTTTTAAGTTTTCTCCAGACTAAATGAGTCCAGAAAACCATCACTGGGTACGTTCAAATACCTCCTTATATGATGTATTTTATACAGGAACAAATTTCCGTACATTAACGTATTTCACCTTGAAGATAATGGTCTGAAAATGCGAGATTTTACATAGCTGATATCCTATAAGAATGATAATTTGTCCAAGGTTCTTGTAACCTTCCACAAGGTTATAAAGATTGGATTATCTCCTATAGCTGTAATGAAGTCAGAATATCCTCTATATTAATATTATATAAAAAAAGTACAATAAAAAGGCCAGGAAATGCTTAGAATTATAATGATACTGATATGGGTAACAGGATTACCAAGTGCAAATGTACCTTTAGTTTTTTTGCAGGGAGAAATTTGGTATAATTCTTATACAAATTGATGGAAATTACATCTGTTTATGATATAATATATCATTCCATTTGTATTATTCATATCCCCAGGGCTGTTTCTCGATTTCCTATCATATCCAGGATTTTTAAGATTGGTAATTCTGAGTAACAAATTCCGACGTATTTCAGCCTCAATTTTCGAATTTCCGGGAATTTTAGCAAACTCGAGACGTACTTTCAACCAGAAACAATAATTTTTATTGCTTATATCTCCAAATTGAAAAAAATATGTCGATTAAAATAGAATTTAAAGGATTCACGAAGTTTGCTTCGGCGAGTCCTTGATGTGTCATGAATGCCAACTTTTTAGACTTTTAAACCAGAGAGTTTTCTTACTTTTTTCACATTATTTGCTAATTTTTGGATCGAAAATGACGAAATATTCCTTACGAGAATCGTTGACCATCTTTCGTTTATTGATTTTCGTAAAGAATAGTTCGTCATTGGTCCTGAATTGCATGTTAAAGCCTTTATTAATATTGGTAATCCTGCTTCCTCTCTGGACAAGAAGCAGCCATCGTTTGTTACCAGAACGAACTTCGTCCCTTTGCTGGAAACTTTTCACGTTCTTCAAAATGTCTCTTTATCAAGTATCAATTTTAGAAATATATACTACTTCTTACCATTATAGTTATCATATATATTGAAAAAGGATTTATTCCTGGTCTCACTAAATGAATATATAATAGTTTCATCTTCAAACAACCAAACTTCATCCAAAGATTGTCATAGCACTCAATAGATGTCTTTAGTGTACAGTGTACGATCTTGAGAAAACTTTTCTCAATAAAAGATATCTAATATTTGCCATTACTAACACATAATACCTTTTATTTAGTATCAATAGCAAGCAGAAATCTTATTTGTATTACTGGCAATGTTTTTCGTCGTATAATGATGTAAATATCTTTATCTTTATGATTTTAGCTGATTTATGAAATTGAAAAGCGAGGCAGACGAGATTTCTATAGTTACCCATTTAAATAATTTCTACGTTTTCTACCCAGGTAGGAAAATTGTCTTTATAGAAAATGGTAATTTAGGATATTTGGATAACCATAGATATTAGCTCTCTCTCTTTTCTCTCTCTCTATCCATTTGTCTATATATCTATCTCCCTCGCTTTCTATGCATAAAAGGATTTAAGTAGAGAGAGCATATGAGAATTATAACACTGAAAACTACGCTCTCTCTCTCTCTCTCTCTCTCTCTCTCTCTCTCTCTCTCTCTCTCTCTCTCTCTCTCTCTCTGTTTATTTGTCTATCTATATATCTCCCTCTCCGTCTGTGGACAAAAGGATTTAAGTTGAGAGAATAAAAAAAATAACACTGAATCTCTCTCTCTCTCTCTCTCTCTCTCTCTCTCTCTCTCTCTCTCTCTCTCTCTCTCTCTCTCTCTCTCTCTCTCTCTCTCTCTCTCTCTCTCTGTTATTTTCTAATTATGTTCCATTGTCATAAATTTGTCCTGAAATTGTAAAGTAAAATGTAAAGGCTTTGTTTTCAAATTCTGTTTTGACATGAGTTATACAAAGCTTATTTTGATAAAATCTTCCATAAGCCGAGAAAGAAGCCAGGAATGGTAGATTGCGATCTGCTGTTTTGTAGTTCTTACTTTCATGCGCTTGATTCCTGCTGTGTCACTGCTGTAACTGTAGCTGTATGGGCCTGTGTAGTTCCACAGGATCAACATTTCATTGTGAAAGTCAGGCCACTTCTCAGACAATCTGTGAGTGCATGAAGATGGTGTTTTATTATTTTTTACAGGTAAATTATTACAATTTTCGTATGGGATCAGTTGCTGGAGACTAGATTTCTGTCATTCTGTTTCTTTCTCCTCCTTTATTTCTTAAACTTCAGCTGGAAACCCTTATGGACAGAGTCAACAGACTATAATAAACCAAGAGGGCTCCAAAGGGAAATCAGCCCACATAGAGAGAGAGAGAGAGAGAGAGAGAGAGAGAGAGAGAGAGAGAGAGAGAGAGAGAGAGAGAGAGAGAGAGAGATTGAAGTTATATGAAAAAGTGATAACTAAACATAAGGGGATAAAATATAAAACCGACACACCTGAGATTCAGAAGGCATCAGAAAAGAAAGCGAGGAATGAATTTGCTCCTCGCTTAAATAGTTGATGATCAGAGGATTTCACAATTGCACTAGGAGGCTAACTATTCCACATTTTAGTTGTAGCCAAGATAAAACTCCTGTCAGACTGAGTATTATTGTTATAATTATTATTATTATTATTATTATTATTATTATTATTATTATTATTATTATTATTATTATTATTATTATTATTATTATTATTATTGTTGTTGTTGGAAAGAGAAACCCACAAGATTCTTGTGTATAACTTGTTTACTGGTAAATATTTACATATTACTTTGATCTCGAGCACTTTCAGATCCTAACTGTGACCCTTTTTCAAGAGATGAGGTAGTCAGGCTGGTTCAAGGCCCAGCAATCTTCTGGAACTTCTCCTCCCTGAGCTGTCATTTATATGATGGCTGTCCTGGTTTCCATTCTCTTGAGAGTTGTTAATCTCCTCCTGTCGGTTTGATATCCTGATCTGATGGTCAGTGGTATTAATCCTTGTGGTATGTGAGTAGTCACCATCGGTCTGTTGGGCAGGAGACCTAACCTCCAGGTCAGAAGGGTCGATCTTAGCTTCTTTTAATCTTAAAGATCGGCTTATGGGATCTTCTGAGGTAAATCCTTTGTTTCCTTCTATCACTTTAATCTGTCTGATGAGTGCCCCTTCCACTACCCTCCTATGACTGATGTTATTGCTTTTGTATATAAGCCTACTGTTTTTAAAATCCATCCTATGGTCCTTTTCCCAACAATGCCTAGCTATAGCACTCCCCTGTGAGTTGTACATGCTACGTGGCTTATCCACCGTAACCTATAGTAGGCCCATTGTAGGGTTTTCACTTTTGGTCTTATTCAGGCTTAAGCCTAAAGCTACAAGGTGGCCTTGTTTCAGTTCTGGGTCTTACCCTTTGAGCAGTCCGATTTCTCTCCTTCGAATGATGTTCCTAAATTCCTCCCTGAATAGATTCACTATACACAGCTTACATGGTAAGTGACGCTTCATTACAAATTCCAGTAAATACATACATATATTACAAGGAGAAGCAGCGTTTGTTGAAAGAGAGAGAGAGAGAGAGAGAGAGAGAGAGAGAGAGAGAGAGAGAGAGAGAGAGAGAGAGAGAGAGAGAGAGAACCTAATTATAGAAAAGGAAGCTGCGGGTCATAGCGCGCATGCTCGCTGTGTAATGCTGTTAATTGAAACATGTTATTGGCTGAGAAATGGTGTGAGATTTTAATGCAGAATTTAGTTCAGTTAATTACAGCAGGAAAATTTGGTTATTTACAGCAGGTAAATTCAGCTATTTACAGCAGGAAAACTTTCGAGGTTCGACCTGCACTATTTGCAGGCAATTCCTAAGTGACGGTTCAGTGCCTCACCTACAGTTGCTTGCGACTGTATTTGGTGTGATTTGACTTTTGATGATGGTGTATGTATCAAACTGACCTCCCCTCTAGGAGTAGGAAATGGACCATCTCAGTTTGACTGCCAAAAATAATAGTGGTGGTTCCTGTGGCCGTTCAGCTAGAGCAGGTCATGCAGGTCAAGGGACTTAAAATGTATTTGTGACCTTCCCTGACTAAGAAAGATAGTATCTAAAATAGTTTTGTGTACATGGGGAAGCAGCGTTGAGCTAAACCGTTGCCTCTGTACACTCTAAAAAATTAAGGGTATAATAGGGGTAGAAAAAGGGTATTTCTAGTGGTTAAAACAGCATACCCCATCGGGGTATATAAGAACTATAATATACCCTTTACAATATACCCTATCATGGGTATAACATATACTTGTGATACCCTTACTTAGGGGTGTATCGTAGGTAAAGAATACCCTCATTGCAGGGTATTCTATACGATATAATATATACCCGGGTATATAAATTATATAATTACTATATTAATGCAATACACCCTTAGGTGTAGTTATAGCTTACAGTATATAAAATCATAAGGTCAATGATTTCAAAAGTTTGGTTTATCAATTTAGTATTTTCATCGCACTTGAAAATCAAAAGTACTAGTGATGAAGGCGGGTGGTGGGTGAGGGGGAGGAATGTGCGCTGCGCGTATACGAGAGACAGCAGAACTTGCAGAAGTGTTGTTTGGGCAGTAGGAGGGAGGCACGTTACATGTTTTGAAATACTGTATTGGCGCCACACTGTCTGGGACACACTGGCAGCCATGTCTCTTTGGAGAATTAAGTTTTTTATAATATTTCGCTTGGAAAAGTTCGTTCCTATATGTTGAAATCAACACTTAAGTTTCACCGAAAAAATGCTGTCCCGGAATTCTCTAAAACTTCCAAATATTGCTCAATAACCACACCTCAACCCCACCAACCACACCTCACCTCCACCACACACACACGTAACAGCGCTGGACTGAAATGTTGAGTGAGTCACTTGAGTCTTGAGGGCAGTGACAATAGCAGCAAATGCATAAGAGACGACAAACTATACTAATGCGTATGTCTACGCAATATATATATATATATATATATATATATATATATATATATATATATATATATATATATATATATATATATATATATATATATATATATATATATATATATGGATATATATAACTGCGATTGTGTAATCAAGTGAGTCTTGGCAACGATATAATTGCCAAGAACTACATTTGTAGCATACCGACTTAATTGCTGCAAAATTATCAATAACTCAAAACTAATATATTATTAGTAACATTTTTGTTGCGTTACACTATCAGTGTAACAATATGGTTATTTGATAAAGAGTAAAAGTTCATTTCATGACATAATCAGATATACTTCCGAAGCCCATTTTGAGACCAAATGTAAAAAGGGTATAATATTCACCAAAAATACCCTGCCTATCCATTGAGAGGGCTATTTCTGAGCATTAGGGTGTATTAGCTTATGTATAAACCTTAGCTCAAACGTTATACCCTTTCTCTACCTTGAGCTTTTTACAGTGTACTTTTGATTTTCAAGTGCGATGAAAATAATAAATTGGTAAACCAAACTTTTGAAATCATTGACCTTATGCATTTATATAGTGTAAGCTATAACTACACCTAAGGGTGTATTGCATTAATATAGTAATTATATAATTTATATACCCGGGTATATATATCGTATAGAATACCCCGCAATGAGGGTATTCTTTACCTACGATACACCCCTAAGTAAGGGTATCACAAGTATATGTTATACCCATGATAGGGTATATTGTAAAGGGTATATTATAGTTCTTATATACCCCGATGGGGTATGCTGTTTTAACCACTAGAAATACCCTTTTTCTACCCCTATTATACCCTTAATTTTTTAGAGTGTGGAACATTAAAAGTTCTTATTCATCTTGGTTACCTGCAAGTCAGGCTGCGTTACTAGGCTACTGCACTCCACAGATAGGTGTTCCCACTTGACAGTCACCTTCGAATCTGGAAAATTTAGACTCTCTCTCTCTCTCTCTCTCTCTCTCTCTCTCTCTCTCTCTCTCTCTCTCTCTCTCTCTCACACACACACACACACACACACACAGGAATTACTGTAATTTGCAGACTGGATTTGTTGTAAGTACTTGGTGGGTTAAAATGCCTGTTTCTGGCTGAAACAGGATGTCTTGAACTGATGCACGAGCCAGCGTTAAATCTGAATGGTTCTCACTGCATCACTCAAAAATTGTTTAGCTTATCGTGCTGCATTTAGTGACAGAATCCAGCGGGAATTTTAACAAAAGTAGACAGCTTATAAGACCTTTTTAAAATCTGCCATTCAATAGACTTTTTGCGTTTGTTTCAAAGGACATGGCATGACAGAGGCCCAGTCATCGTTGACGCAGAGTCAGCCAGACATTCCAGTGTGTGGCCACTATTACAAAAGACTGCAACCTTTATAGGACATTCATGATAATGGAAAGCTCACGGGTCAGAAGAATAATAGGGCCATTGTTCACTAAACCACACTGAAAGCGTCCCAGCGCTATTTGAATGCGTTGAAGTCATTCCTTTCCTCTCATCATGCCGCAAAACAAGTTAGCAAATTTTCAATATAAGTTAGCGACGTATCTCGGATCATTCGTCAATACAGCCTAGTTAGTTAATACATTGCTATTCCTTCAATTCCTCATAGAGTGTTGTGCGTGCCATCAATCAATTATAGAATGCTGAGTTCTGCTAATTTTGGCTTCGTTTACTGATGAGGAACGGTGCCTCGGATATATTTACAGTGACTGTCTGTCTGTAACTGTAGAGTGGTGTGTGTTGTGGTTACCTGTAGGCCTCTTTATCTGTCATCGATGATATCATGGAAGGAAGGAAGGCGGTATGAGGACAGAATGATGAGGAAGGACAGACCCACTCATCATTTGTCACATAGGCTACTCGTGCCTGCAGACTCGAAGAATGAGGTGTACGCCATGACGGTGGTCTAATCTACGCTACCCCAACTCTCAGACAAGAAGAATTCATTATCGGTAGAGCCAGAGTTTCAGCAGCGTAGCATGCATTTACTGTAGAATACCAGACCCCAAGCTACGGGCTGTGCTAGAATATGTGGCATGCTGGAAGGATCATCACCATTATGTAGACTTAGATGAGAATGTAAGTTTACTTCTGAACATGACGAATGCCATGAACTGATGACACGCAGACGCAGGAGAGAGAGCCATTCAGTATAGATGTGAGGGTCCTCTCCCAAGTAGCATTCAAGCTTAGTCAGTTATGATCCCAGTTACTGCTAATGACAGAAGGTACTACTCGATTTTATTACGAGAGGAAGTCGATATATCAATATAGGTGTTATTTTAAACCAAGCAAAGCATGTAGGTAGGGGCTGGAATTCACGGTTGAGGATGGTTGGTCAATACATAATACAACATTTTGAATGAAACGCTTCAGGTCTGTTGAAGCAAGAGCTTGGGCTTGTTCTGTTCATTTTATGTAAACATACCAAAGCTGAATCGAGATGAATGTATGCTGAGAGTTAGTAAGTAGATGGTTAAAGAATTCATATGACTACATCTCACGAGTCAAGAGGAAATATGTTGTAATGTTCTGATAAGCAGAGTTCAGTCACGCTTCGCAAGGAGATCTCCAGCAGGTGTCATCTTAGCCGTGAAAGAGTTTTCCAGTTTTAAATGATCGCCCTAAATTTCAATGCTTCTTGGTCTTTACAAGGAGTGAAACGCGGACCGGATACTGCAACGTTTTATGCTGAATGACAGTATTTGTCTGCGACGCTCGATTTGGTTGCAAAGGGGAATGGGGAAGAGATAAATGCTATAATTATCTTGTTGACAACTCTCACTCTCTGGGAGTCACTACAGATGCCCTGTTGGTGTGGATACGAGTTCGATTCAGTTTTCCTACGCCATCAGTAAGCTAGATGCTGCGACGCCAGTTTTATTTATCATACATCTCTCTCTCTCTCTCTCTCTCTCTCTCTCTCTCTCTCTCTCTCTCTCTCTCTCTCTTTCAAGCCGACTGTGGATGACCTAGGGCTTCTCATCATGCAATTTTGGCACCTTAAACAGGTTAGCGCGAATGTACTAAAATTACACATACACACACACACATATATTATATATATATATATATATTATATATATATATATATATATATATATATATATATATATATATATATATATATATATATATATATATATATATATATATATATATATTAATTATCCATGCAAGCTTCATACTTTTGCCAGCGGTGGCTGCTGCCGTGGCCGCCGATTTGGCAGATGAAGAAGAAGAAGAAGCTGAGCGAGAAAGAGAGAGAGAGGACGGGTGACAGTAATTGGTTCCCTGAACGCGTCACAGGGATTTCTTGACCAATCGAGTTCCTTTTGAGTCCTGTGGGAGGAGTGATGATGTGGGCGGAGCCATGCTACTTTTCGGTTAGGCCAGAGAGAGAGAGAGAGAGAGAGAGAGAGAGAGAGAGAGAGAGAGAGAGAGAGAGAGGCATTCAAGTCAAGTTACCATGTTGACGACTGTCGCGTCTTCCAGCGCTTAGTAATCGTAAAGAATTACGAGTATTGTTAATTTGAAGTCACAAGGCTGTATTTATTTATGTTGGACTTGTCCTGCTTATTAAATGGGTTTATATAAGATAGGAAGCCCATCAAAGGCCCCAGCGCTTGGCATCAGGCCTCAATTCCACACATTCCATTCAAAGAAGCGAGTTACTGAAACAGGAATGATTTGAGTCCAAGCAAAGCACAAAGGTGGTCGAATTCACCTTAAAGGACGGCTGGCAAATGCATAAGACAGTATTTTGAGCAGAACGCTGCAGGGACTCCCAACAAAGTGCTTGGACGTGTTCTGCTCGGTTTATACAATTATACCAAAACCGAATCGAGGTGATACTATATACTTGAAGAGGTTATCTATTAGAGGGTTTATAAAGACAAATTACTACATCTCAAGTGTTGAGTGAAAGGAGTATTCTTCGCGGAGAGTTTATTCTTGCAACTTGAAGTGTTTCCAGCTATAACTGTTTTGACTAATGATAATGATTTTTTGCCTTGACCATGGGTGAAACGTGGATTGAAATAGAAATGGTAATGTTACTGATCATTTGGTATAACCTGTTAAGCCAAGAGTGACGTTCATGCTTGATCAGCTTCCATTTCTGTGTCACTGACGAATGTATCTATGCCGGATGACAATGACCTCGTTTGATCTTTGGAGTCGCTTGTGAGTCTCCAGGTTCTTGAGCACACTGAATTGAGCATCAAAAGAGAGAGAGAGAGAGAGAGAGAGAGAGAGAGAGAGAGAGAGAGAGAGAGAGAGAGAGAGAGAGATTGGGACTGCCAGGCAAAGGAAAGATCTGAAGAAAATGGTTAGGATTTATTGAGAGAGTTTCATCTGACGCAGCTTTGTCGTTTGAACGTGAAATGTTGTACTGCACAGTTTCGTTTCATTATAAGTTATCATGGCTGTTGTCGAGTAGTCGAAATAAAGCTGTTAAATGTTGACGTGCTGGATTTCAGGAATGTCTGAAGAAGTAGCCTACGTATTTCCAGAAGGAAATGACACGCTGCTCACAGTTCTTTTGGAGCGGGTCAGTCGGGCTTCTTGTAACATCAGAAATTGGTAACAGTAATGAAACAGTTGCACTGCTAATAATATTCAATTAATGTAATATATTTAAATATTTCTGAGGCTTTGTTAAACACACGACCATTGTCGTGTGTTATGAAGAGAGCAATTCAGTGGTTTTCATTGCCCCGAAAGCTACAGAACTTGAGGAATCAAATGGAACAATTCTCTTGTAATCTTATTTGCGTCAAACCTTTTTCCTAATAAGTAATTAATGTAGAGAAATTTTTGTTTACCTGCTTCTGTGTGGCAAATTAGTATCGAGAGGTCAATAAGCAAATTGATTACAGACTTAGAGATTTATGATCTCGAAATCAACGCGGTGCATTAGGATGGTCATTGAACTGGAATGACGAAATTGTTGAGTAAGGACAAATAGAAAGTTAACAAGTAATTTATGACAGTTGCAAAAGGACTGGCTATCTGAATTAGTAAACTTCGATTTAGCTGAAAGGTAAATGTTTATATATGTCAGGTGAGTGCCTATCGATATAACGCAGATACGACAATTTCGATGACAAAACTCGTTCGTCCATGTTTGAAGAAATCAGTTTTGGTGTTCTAATTGTTTTTATGGAAATGAACTGGGTTGCACCAAATCGGCTTAATAGATGTACTGAAACGACTTCTCTTTGTACCAAAATGGAGGAGGAGGAGGAGGAGGGGGAGGAACCTTTGTCTCTTTAAAAATTTAGAAACAAAAAAAAAAAAGGATTCTGTCGATCTCTCAGGGTTGGATACAAGTGAAAAAATATTTACATTCAGTAAAAGATCCCATAAATAATTTTTGCTAATAAACACTGACATTACTGAAGGTTTTATACATAGTTATTATGTAAAGGTACGAACCTTGAAATAGGAATAGGCTCACAGATTTGCAAGGACAGAAGTCTAAACTTTGTACCAGAAGTATCATCTTCAATATTCAATGACAGGCTCAGGAACATTCTTGTAAACCTAATTCCTTTCAAGATCTGACTCAGATTTCATACAGAATATTAGGTCTGTCGTACTGAGTACGTTTTATGTAGTTATTCATCCTGTGCCTCTGATTTCTGTACAAAACCTGTCTATGAAAGTGAGGTAGGCAAGGCACTTCCATATACAGTGCACTGAATGGGATATTAATTGGTTTCTGAAGTTCATGAATGTTGTTTCTTATGAAGGTCTCTGCCATTCGTTGCCTGATCAACCAGAGGCAGAGAGAGAGAGAGAGAGAGAGACCTGCATCAGTAAAAGAGTCCCAGCATCCGGCTGTTGAGACAGCGTCTCAATACCCTCTGCTCTCCCTCACTATCCATCATATTGGCTAGGAGGTACATCCCTAATTAATTCATTTCTAATACTATTATTGCATGCGACAATCTAACTCCCATTATTGCTCAGCGATCGAAGGCAAATTGAGTAAACAGTCCTCCGTCTGGGATGATGTGATTGAATCAGCTGAATCTCTTATCTTGGCTGTGATTTAGAGTTCCTGGGGTAGCTGCTGACGTCATTAAGGAAGAGCCTTTTTTTATTGGCAGTTTAAAAGGACAATGCAATGAATGGTGGTTCAATTCAATGTTTTATATATTGTTCATTGTAGTGAGTGGTGAGGGAAATCAGGCAAATATTGCAGTAAAGTATTTAAGATGAAAAATACCATGGAACTTTATTCTAGATGGTTAAACAGGAATGCCCATTGCTCGTGTTGATACGTGCAAGTCCAGTTAGGTGGAAAGAAAGATGGAAAGGTGCTTCCACTTGACAGTCGCCAGTCGGCTTCGAAACTGAAATGTCGGCGCTGACTCTTAATTGCGGTTCTACTCTTTCTTTCTAGAATTGCGGTTCTTTTGGGAACTGGATTTATTGTACGTTGTTGGTGGGTTAAACGACTGACTTGCAGATGAAATGATGAACTAGTGCTTGAGCCTTTATTGCATAAGAGTGGTTTTCAACGGGAGTTTGATACCCTATGATAGGACTACTTGAAGCCTTTAGGCTCTGTCATTGTTTATGCATAGCTGACCAGCCATTTTCATCATTCTCTCAGCAGGCTCAATTACCTGGCAGTCAAAGCTTGAAACACCTGCGTGGCCCTGAATAAGAAGGAATGTTAGTTTTATAGTGCAGGATATTTTTTTTTTATTGAAGGAGTGGGTGGGCAGTAGGAAACAACCAGGGATTCATTTCTGAAGACTGTCATCGTTAAAAAAGAAGCTTTTGCTCCACACTGAATGTAGGTAGCCACTCCCAGGTCAGAGGAACGACAGGGTCACTGTTGACTTCCCAATCTGAAGTCGTTGAGATAATTTCCTTCACTCTCATTGCTTCTGACTATAATTTCTCATAATGCTAATATATCTATATATATGTTAACGATGGATCTCGGATGATTCGTCAATGAAGCTTTCATAGTACCTCGCCTGTGCCTTCGTTCGTTATACAATGCTGGTTCTCGCTGGCCATCGTCTTTCGTCATTTGTTTACAAATGAAGAATTAACTGCACTTCGGCTATGTTGAGTGACAGTCATAATACTGCAGTGTGTCTCACCAGCCATACCCCTCACAGTGGGGTAGTGCTGTCAGTGCACCTCATGCGCGGTACACTGTAGGCTATGCTATTCTTCGCAGCGTCCCTTCCATGGCCCCTAGCTGCAACCTCTTTCATTCCTTTTACTGTACTTCCATCCATATTCATATTCTCTCGCTTCCAGCTTGCTTTGCAGCCTCTTCTAACAATTATTTCATAGTGCCTCAACTGCAAAAGGCTTTCCTCCTGTTAATTAACCTTTGTGACCTTTCACTCTCAGATTTTCTTTCAGCTCTGAATGACCTCATCACAGGTCCCTCCCAACACTTGGCCTTCGGCCTAAATTGTACATTCTATTCTATGCTATTCTATTCTCGCCAGCCTTACCCATTGTTACCTACAGGATTCTTTATCTGGCGTCACTATTTATCCTTTGACTTGACCTCCTTTCCCAGTCCTTCTTAGGCCAGGCTGTCCGACTCCTCTAACTGTTACTTGTTTGTGTCACTGCAGGGTTTTGTCCAAGTTCCACCATCGGATCCGTGCACTTTGCCTCTTTGTTTTCTGGACCTCTGTATCTTGCTGTCCAACCACTCTAACTCCCTCTTTTTACTGTCTTGAGTGCTTGGCTTGACAGCGTCAATGCCATCGTGTATCGTAAATGCAGTCAATTCAATTTACTAATTTCCTTTCCTTTTTTTTCTTTTTTTACAAAATAACAAGAGCTGCTCCATGGACACTGACAATGTAAAACTGTACGGTAGGTGCTGTCACGACCCAAAACATAGCAACTGGGCCATATTTATATGGTTCACTTGATTTCTCAAAGGGTAAGATATGGAAGCTCACAGATTCAAAATACTTGTGGCTCACGGCCACGGGTAGGAGATTTGTTTGAATGTTACTTGCAAAAAATGACTGGTTACAAGATGTTCTGAAGGGATCTTGGGTCTGTCTTGCAAGGTTTTCTCTCATAAATCCGGAGAAAAAGTCTTTTGGGTGTTGACAAGTTTGACTGCTAAAAAAAAAACTTCAAACTAGGTATTCCTGCTGTAGATTCGCCAGTATTAATGTTTCAGCTGCCTACCCATTACGTAACTCAGTAAACACTACCCTTAAGAGTTTTTGGGACCTTTACTTTAGAATCTTCAAGATGTTACTGATGATTTAGCTGCATTTTTAACGATCTAAAAGTCATTCATGTATTGTGAATGAAACCATCTTCAAAGTGGAGGGCTTTTCTACACAATGACGAGACAGGACCACGTTATTACTGGGTCTCAGCTTTTGATGTGAATACTTTGGAGCCGTTGGTCACTGGTGTTGAGTAAAGTTTGCGCCATGTTCTTTTTACTGAATTAAAAATCAGGACTACACTATGAATTGAATGCCTTAGTTAAATCAGGACTTCATTATAATGGTACTGCCGTTAATGTTCAGGGCATTTTTACTCAAGTTTTCTACTGAGGTGTTGGGAGTAAAGTATTACTGGTTGATATTCAGGACATATCTTTGTAAAAGATCTCTATTTCCTATGATTTCATCAACTTCTGTCCCATTCCTTTAGGTTACCCACTTGGGGCTTGTAGGTTCTTGAAGGGAATAATCGACGAAGCTCGAAGAGAAAGCTCCAGAGAATCGCATTATGACACATGACCAAAGTAGGTTGACGAACAAGAAAAGGCCTTCTTTGGAGAAATGCGTGACTCGTGTGGGATAGAATTGGAGATGAAGAGGAGTCGAAAACTACAGATTTAGAGGTTTCTTTCATTATATAAATTCAAAATGTTACAATTCAAGTTTGGGACCTGGTCAAAACAGAATGCAGATAGTGAGATTAAAAGTGAAACTGAAGCTTGTGAAGGACTACCAGTGCGAAAGCTCTTGGACTACTCTTCAAGTTAATCCGTTTTCACAAAGTAACTTTATCTCAATACTAAAATGAGCTAGGGAGTACATCTCTTTATTACTCATAACTTTATATATTAAATCTTGGCATTTTGAAGCTCCGTAAGACTAGTTCAATTTTCTCTGTCATTTCCGCTGTATTATGGGTAAGTTGTAGCCTCTTACACCGAAAGGTGTAGTTTTTCTCTGTAAGTCCCGTGAGAAGAGAAATGCACGTGGGAAAAGCAGTCACGGCTCTCTTCTCGAAATAACTGGGCAAGCTAGGCGAGTGCTGACTGACTGACAAACTACAGAGAGGCAGGACATTGCTGGGCCTGAAAAATCTTACAACAGTACGTGGGATGGTTTTATAAATATTATAGCCAGGCCAAAGTACCAATAATAATAATAATAGTAAGTATAGGGAACTTTACTGTATTTTGCTAACTAAAAATTACACTAAGAAGCCTCTCTCTCTCTCTCTCTCTCTCTCTCTCTCTCATGGTTGTAGAAAATTTGCATTGTAATCCAATTTAAAATTGATATTTACTGTAGCTGTGACCGAATGAGATTTCATTTCATTTAGATGGCCTTGATTAAAGATTACAGAGGTTCGCACGGGGCAGTAAAGACCTTATGCCATTTGTGCCCCTTTTAGCAAAAGTGGGTTGCGCACTGGGCTTAATTAAAGCCTGTTATAACATTTAAACATCTGATCTTCGTGTGCTGTAAAGCAAAAGATATCAACCTGCTACGATGCCTTCCCTTCTTCCTCATCTCCTCAGGAAAGTCCCCACAGGGGGGTAGTGCCGTCAGTGCTCCTCATGCGCTGCACTGTTGGCATTACTTACGGTTCTTTACAGCGTCCCTTCCATGGCCCCTAGCTGCAACCCCTTTCGTTCCTTTTACTGTACCCCCGTTCATATTCTCTTAATTCCAACTTACTTTCCATCCTCTCCCAACAATTGTTTCGTAGTGCTACAACTGCTTTGAGGTTTTCCTCCTGGTACACCTTTCAAATCTTTTTACTGTTAATTTCCGTTTCAGCGCTGAATGGCCTGATAGGTCCCAGCGCTTGGCCTCTGGCCTAAATTCTATGGTCTCTCTCATGTCCTTTTTCTTTTCCGTCCTCATTTTCTTAAGACTGAAACTCTACTCTTTTTTTTTTTTTTTATTTCTGCGACTAAAGCATCGTTTCCTTCCCAGACCCTTCCGCTTCCTTCATGAAACTGGCTGCAGTAACACTTTCTCTTCCTGTCTGACTGACTGACTGACTGACTGACAGCCTCTCTGTTTTTTCTCTTATTTTCTCTTACTCCTCTGTCTGTCTGTCTGTCTGTCTGTCTGTCTGTCTGTCAGTCTGTCTGTCTGTCTGTGTTACGGGCTGCTCAGGTGAAGGAGCCCGGCGACAGACGAGAACAGACTCATTTATCCCTATTGCAATTTGTTTATCTTTTTTGGGCGGGTGGGGGGTGGGAGGTTGTTTGAGAGGAATATGGATGAAACCTCCCACCCCCACCCTCTTTCAACCATCGCCTAAATCAAATGGTTTTATTATTGTATCAAATCTGGTTCAAACGCGCACACAGGAGCTGGAAGGAGACCTGAAGGTACACTGAGCGACTAAAGGTAGTTTTGTCTATCACGTGATTGCGCACGCGCACACACGCTCACTCACTCACTCACTCTCTCTCTGTCCTCATTATGACCTTATGCCCATCGTAAGTGCTTAAGGGTTTATGTAGGAGACTAAAATAGAAAGTTTGAATGATACAATTCCTGGGTGCATTAGGGGGTGGGTGTGAAGGTGTTGGGAGGGATGACTTACCTTTCAGGAATCCTAAGATGTTACAATCATGCTTAGCTTCTGTGTAGGTCATAGTCAGTAGAAACAAATCTTAAATCATTAGATGCAGAGAGAGAGAGAGAGAGAGAGAGAGAGAGAGCGGGCTGTTAAATGCTCACTATCTATTTTTTTTCAAAGTAATTAGGTAAAGACAGGAAATCTAAAATAAAATGTGAAACCGTGGGTTTTCTTCCTAATTAATTGAAAAACAGATACTGAACATTTAACGGCTCTCTCTCTCTCTCTCTCTCTCTCTCTCTCAGCCAATCAGGAGTCGCTTTCGCTCTTCAGTTCGAAGGGAGGTGCATGGACTCCTGTGATTGGCCAAACGCATTCTGGAAGGTTTTCACTTTTCAGTCGGACTGTAGCATTGGCTCCGTTGAGTCTTGTTTGTTTGTGGCCTCCGTCAATGAGGCTTTGTGACAACGAGACTCCTAATGATCGAGGATATTCATTAGCGTTGAGTACGGTGAGTTAATTAATCTGTAGTGGTTGAGAACTCCGTAAATCTAGACACGTCAGAAGCATAGTTTTGTGGTCACACACAAGTGGTGATTCGTTCTAGTCAGAGGTGTGTGAGATCCGTGAGAGACTTGTCAATGTTGCTCTCCACAGGCCTCTGGTGAGGAATTTGATCCCAGTATGAGAGGATGTGACAGTGTGTTCCCGCTGAAGGACGCTGACTTTCTTGTGGTTTATATTAAATGACCTGCTTTTGCTATAGATAAATGCCAGAGCTGAGGAGGATCCCGAGGCCAGGCCAGAGAAATAGAGTGCCAGAGTAGTCTGGGTCAAGTTTGGCATTCAGTCATGAGTTTTGCATCGCCGGTCATGTTGAATTTCAACTTGGTAATGCCAAGTACTAGGTCCGAGCTTCTTTTTACCTTGGAAACTGGTTTTTTCTTCACTTTTAGGGCTTCTGACACTGGCTGTGAGTTTGTTTGTTGTCGGCCAACTGTTATTTGTCCCCTGACTCTACTCAACAGCAAAGGGGACTGTGGGAATTCGGGGTTTTCGGTGGGGGAGAACACAGAAATGGAGCGGACATGTTTACGTTGAGGAGGCGCCCTCTGGAGGGGAAAAACGAGAGGGAGCCATTCGCCAACAGAAGGGAGTTAAATGCATTTAGCCGTGTTTCGTACAGGCATCGGGGTGTTGGAATGTCCATTCTCCGTGTTTAATACTGGCCTGGGGGTACCCATACGTTAACAAGTTATTACACTTGTCGGACGGGATATGAACCGTTCCAAACAGACGTACTGTACATACCCTTGCTCTATCTTGTGAAGATCGAGTATGGAAACCCTTTGCTGGATGGACTTAAGGGGTTAATTACAGGTTAATTACATTTGTGCGACAAAAAATGAAGATAAATCCATAATTAGCAGCCCAAAAAACTGTAGAAAAAGTGAAGTTAGAAGGAAATCGCCACCGCGGAACTACTACTTACATCTACCTTCAACTTGAAGAGCGGTGCTTTAGTACCGTATGCATGGAATCAAATAGTTGTGAATGGAGTTCATAACTTGTTAGGCTAAATTGATCAGGTCTTGCAAGCCGAAAATCCTGGCGATTTTGCTTCCTAGACTATGGGATTGTGGTGCCTTATGATAACCGGTTGCATTCAGGCATCCCGCAATGTCTGCTGTAGTTTGCCTGAGAGGAGGAACGGCCAGCGTCGAGAAAGGGCTATTCTATTTAAACTGAGCTCGTCACCAGTCAATATGCTTCGTGCCCCGCAAAACTCCACTTACGTAATGATGGTTGGTCATTATTGTGAACCTCAGTTTTAGAAAGATTTTGGAGTCAGGAGGGGGCGTATTGCATAGGGCAGAGTTTAAGAACCATTTCACACTAATCGTAAACTTCTGAGATATTTCAGCGCAGTGTTTCATGACCAGTTTCTATAGACACCAACTGCGCCAGTCTCTCAAAATGTCAGAATCTCTGAGACCTCTATAATTAGAGGCTGTGAGGTTCCTTCATAAAGGTCACTACTTCTTCGTTGTTGTCGTTGCTCAGCGAAGAAGACGGCCTTGTGGCAGCGCTGGACCTTGTCCGTAGGAGCAGCCCCTAAGTGTTAGAAGGATCTTTGTTTATGCAAGGGAAATAAGAAGGGCAAGATTCCCATTCATTTGCAGAGTCCTCCTGCCCCTCCGCTGAAAAGGCAGTGAAAAGACAGCGATAACGGGGAAGTGGGAGAGAGTGACGCCTGCAGGCATAAAAGCAAGTTTTCATTTGCAAGTGATTTCTGTAGTGAGCAGATTCATTCACAGTCGAGGTGGTATCACGAGTCCAAGATGGATACTTGAAGCAAAACAAAACGAAAATCGAGGGTTTTATATATTATTGGTCAAAAAATTTGTGGAAGTCTGAATGCTGTTGAGTCATGATGTGACTCGGTTTTTGTAGTTTTCAAGGTTATTATTATTATTATTATTATTATTATTATTATTATTATTATTATTATTATTATTATTATTATTATTATTATTATTATTATTATTCAGCAGATGAAGAACCCTATTCATATGGAACAAGCCCACGAAAGGTGCCACTGGCTTGAAATAAAAGCTTCCAAAGAATATTGAGAAGTTCATAAGGAAGAAGTGAGAGGAAGTAAAGGGAAATACAGAAAGAAGAAGAGATCCCACTCATTAAAAAAATAATAATAAATAGATAAAAATGTATTAAATGCAAGGAGAGTAGTATTAGGGTAGTAATGCGGTGCATCTTCGCTTGAACTTCTGAAGTTCCAATCGCACGACATCCTGTTCAAGCAGTGAAGGAAATAGGTCATTTGGAAACAAGCATACGCCAAGGCTGTATCCAGGAATCCTGTGGGCGGGGGACGGGGCAGGAGAAACGTCCACTGGAAGTCTCGTAAAAATCTAAATGATTTTTTAAAGTTCTGGCCGCAGTGCCAAGGAATAGCTTCCCTATTTGAACGGCTGTTCTAAACTCACATCTTCCTTCTATTGTGACAAGTTGAAGTTGACATAACTTGACTCTATACAGCAGATTACGTTTGCTTATGAATCAGTCTTGAGGCAGAACAAAGATTTTGAACG
Source organism: Macrobrachium rosenbergii (assembly GCA_039081455.1). Lineage (NCBI taxonomy): Eukaryota > Metazoa > Arthropoda > Malacostraca > Decapoda > Palaemonidae > Macrobrachium > Macrobrachium rosenbergii. Next base: position 20,107 of record JANJGK010008267.1, read on the forward strand.
AAATGTTCTTCGGCGGGATATAATGATCGAACATGACAGTCGATCTTATGTAAATGGAAAGGAAATGTACGGAGCTTCCACGTCTGTTTCAAGGCTGTTCTTCATTCAGGCCTTTCAAGTGAAGGAAGATAGACGTGTGTGTGTGTGTCACTGTGGAGGGAAGGCACTAACACTAACCATGGTCCAGTAGTGCTCCTCTTAATCCCCAGAGACTGAGGCCGTACGGACGGACGGGACTCACAGTGAGACCTTATGACAGCCGAGAACGTTTTCTGGCAATTACTATCCGGCGTTTTTCTTCTTTTTTAATATTTTGAAGCATTTTTTAGTTCATACCTAATTTTCTATTCGTAATTTTAATTTCAATCCGAACCTGATAAGTTCATTCTATAATCACTTACCTTCGCTATCAGGTTTTCAATTCCAACTGCAATTTTTTCACAGTCAAAATAAAAACAGGTTGTGTTATTCATGAGAGAGAGAGAGAGAGAGAGAGAGAGAGAGAAAGAAGCGCAGTCACTTTTGCTGACGCCGAGGAGCGCCACAGTAAATAGCTGTAGATGTACAATAATCAGAAATAGCAAACTCAGCAATGAAAAGTTGTTCTAAGATTCTAGGGTGTCCAATCTCCCAATTTTTGGAAAGATTTGTCCAGATTTTCAACCAAAGGAGCCGTTGATGAGGACAGGACCACAGCACTTCTTTCTTGACGATTCCAAGTCGTTCACTCTATCGAATTTCCCGGGAATTTCGACTACTGGTCCATTTGCTCCCTTGACCCGATATCATTTCCTTGCTCCACGCTTCACTAGGCTGCTTCTCATCTTATGGATTCTTTGTCGATATTTTCGGAGAGCGGTCGGCGCATTCTTGGGTAACTGGACTTTGACGAAATAACTGAACTGAAGATATTCTTTCCCAAATAAATCCCTGAACCTCGTTAATTCATACGGGAATACTGAACCTGCGTTATATTGTAATATAAGAACCGAATCGACTGTGAGCATGCTCTGTCGTTATGAGTTAAATTTCTATAACAGAAGCGCCACAAAGACTTGGTACGACAATAAATGTCTAAAGTAAACAATCTGAAACGTGAATAAACAGAACTCCAGTTTCCATCATTTGCTAAAGCAGAGAGGAGTCAGTGAGTGTGTCTTGGTGAAGGCATTCTGCTCGTGTGCCTAGAAACTGCAGTAGCCTTTCATGTCTTCAGAGCTCTCTGTGGAGGTCATAACTGATACAAATAAATCTTTTGGTGCAAAGAGAGAGAGAGAGAGAGAGAGAGAGAGAGAGAGAGCTTGTAAATGTGCAGTATCTATTTGTTCAAGTAATTAGGATAAAAAAAAACCACGAAAGCCAAAATAAAATGTAAAACCGTGTTTTTTCTTTCCTAATTACTTGAAATTGACAATGACATTGACGGAAGGGGAGGGGGTGGGGCTTGTCTTTGAGTCTGTCTGGCAGTGAACAGAAAAAGTATGAACTATTCACATAAGAAGCATCGTCACTGTTTAAAATGCAACGCCATTTTCATTCACTTTCGGAAAAGGGACATCATCGACCGACAACAGTGACGAACAGCCTTTCTGCTGAAGGGACTGTTTTTCCCACTCATGGAATGTTGCATCCGGCCTTCTTTGGCTTCCAGGGATCAGTGACCGAGGTGTGACACCTCCTTCCCCTTCTGTTGTGGGGTAGGGGAGGGTTTTCACTTCTTGGTAAACAAAGTGTTGAGCAATTAATGAAAGACCCGGAGATGTTTTAGCTGGCAGTCTTTTGTTGTTTCGAATATTTCCTGTTAATTTATATTCTCTTCGCTGTGGTCACCGAGGGAGCTGTGTAATCGTAGAGTCAAGGTCCTTGAAATATACTCAGCTCATATTTAAAAGGGCCTTGCGTAGAGTTTAAGAGTAACGACACCAGTTTATGCCCCATGAAATAAATCCCCATATACATATACACAGGTCTTCCTTAATCCCTGATGAGGCTTTGTGAAACTTGGTTCGATCGACCTCTTCGACGAATGGAATTTATTTTATCTCGTGAGAATATTAAAGTTCTCGCAGGTGTGTGCTTGAGGGTTAAACCCAATGTTTGTCTCCATTACAGGGGTCTCTCTCTCTCTCTCTCTCTCTCTCTCTCTCTCTGTAACTGGGGCTTTAAAGATACGAAGTGAACAGTCAGTATTCAGGGAGTGTTCATAGTTAACCACCAGTCCTATCGCCAGTCAGGCTCGAGCGCTTCCTGTGATTGCGATAAGTGGCTTAATTATTTATCACTTTTTGTTGGTGCGTGTGTTGGTGTTAGTGTTCCTGTGTGTAGCGCGCCCTGCCTGCTGCTGCCTGTCTCTATCTCTATCTCTGTCCGTCCGTTCCTGTCCCGTCAGCCTATTCCCTCCACTAATACAACAGGAGGAGGAGATTCGATGGTTCCCTGTGGGCGGCTGTGTTGAAATGTATTCGTGAGGCGACGTGGGCGTCTAATTCACAACGTCAGCCTGTTGTGTTTTTCGAGGATTATGGTGTGTTGAGGAATGCAGTCATCTTATGCTGCTGCAATTTTTCGTTGCTGAGGAACGGAACGGAACAGAACAGAACAGGGCAGATTCGAACATTGTCAGTCAGGTAGAGCTCCAAGCTTATTTTTTCTGTGGTCTTTAGATTATTGTCGCTCGTTACCGAGTGAGGACGAAGGCGCCCATATTATATTTGTGTGTTTGTGTATTAAACTTTTCATACCCTTTTCTTCTTGGGAAATTTATCATTTGATTTTACGTATAATTCTTAATCAAATCATATTGTGCTTATTTAGTGTTTAGTATTTTAGGGGGGGTCTGTTTGTTGAGAGAGTTGTCATAATCTTTTAATTTACATTTCTTAATAAGGTTTTTTTTTCTTTGCAGGACCGCTGCAGAAGAGCCCCACCTGAGGACCTGACCTCCCCTCCGGCTTACATCAAGACCCCCTGGGAAGGGCTGCTCTCTCAGGAAGGTTGTCAAAAACAATTGTCCCTCTCATCATTTTTATTTGTTTTCCCATTATTTTCCGAAATATCAGCGTTTGCTACTCTAATAATCCAGCATCGTATGTATTATGTTTGCTCTTATTTGTGTATCTGGATGTGTGTGTTTTCGCATTTTTAATCTGAATTATTTCTTTCTAGGTTATTGATGTCTAAAGTGGAAGTTGCTCATCTCTGCATCCCGTCGTCCAACAAGAAGTTTGGCTGAAGTGAGTCTTCTATGGCTGGTTTTGACCTTTTTACCTTTTTTTACATATTAGAGGTCTGTTGCTCACTTGCCCTGGACACATAGGTATGAAATACTGTGTCGCTCTTTTCCACTGGGGCACACAGGTAAGAATCCGGTGGTTCATTCTCAGATTTTTGTAGGAAAAACGATACTGATTACAATGATGGGTCCCTGTCCCAAGCTCATAGCTTCTGGTGCCACATTTTGGAAAAACACACGACATCATAATAGCATCTACTCATTCAGGAAGTGACTTGATGTCTTCATTACTTTTGCCAAGGAGTACTTTTTTTTTTTTTGCTCGTCTGTTGGTTCGCAAGATGACTTGGAAAACTAGTAGATATTTGTGGTGATATTACCAGTTGGCTGGCCTCGTGTTGTTTGCATCAATGATTGGACTCTGAGAGAGAAAGAGAGAGAGAGGAATGACCTTTTGAGGAGAAGGGACCTTTTGTGGGGTCAGCATGACCAGAGGGTCGTTGCAAGCGTCTGCTCTCGACCCGAGGTTTTCTGCCTGGTGATTTTTCACGAGTTCTCTGTAGGCAGTCATGGCGCCTGGGGGCTGTCCTGACCAGCAGCCTCTCCAATTGTCTGAAGGGCAAATATTTTTGGCTGGTGTCAGGAGCCTCAGCCCAGGGAATAACCTAGAGGTCTCTTTAGACTGCCATAATAATGATGATGATTGTCAGATTATAAATAATGATGATTTTGTTTTCAACTTTTGACTGGTGGTGGCTGGGTTGTCGTTTGTGAGCTCTGTTGGGCAAATGGCAGGTTTGATCTTGTGCTTATCCAGGTGAGGACATTCACAAGTAACAAGTCTTGAAGGTGCTTAGTGCAGTGACCTGTAGCTACTAACTTTATATCGCAATACACTTCTGTGACATTCTTTCTCTCTCTCTCTCTCTCTCTCTCTCTCTCTCACTCCAGTTTGTTTAACGTTGTTGAATTTGGTTTGCAGTTTTAAAGAAGAGTGGTGCGCTTGAGTTTCCTGATACCTATGGTTGTGTTTTTGATTGCTTTCGAGAGTTCAGTGCTCCCTTTTCACAGATTGCTGAATGGAATTATTGTAGGTTATACTTTTGAAATATCTTTGATAATGATTATCGACAGTGTTTGCCAAGAGAGAGTCAAGTTCAGAAGCGTTTATATATTGAACTAACGTAGTTCAGCTTTTTTGTAAATTACAACACAGTATTGCAATTTACTCTCTCTCTCTCTCTCTCTTAATGCGCACTACACACACCCCTTTTTTTTACTTAACGAACATCTTATCAGATTATCTCTCTCTCTCTCTCTCTCTCGTCTCTCTCTCTCTCTGTTTTAAATGGAATTAGAACGTTATAACAACAGTAGAGGGTTTTAGTTTTTTAAAGAATAACCTTCTTGAACTAAGTTTTGTGTGTCTAATTTGCAGTACAACAGTAAGGCAAGCGTACAGGCCAGGTGTGCTTTTCGCAGCTTACGCCATTACACGAATTTCTGTGACGTAGCACAAAATTCGTTTTTGGTATCTGAGATGAAATCACCGTTTGATTCATTCCACTCCGGCACTCACTCATTCACTCTTGCCTCCATACAAGACGGTATGAAAATCCCCAGTGCTGTTTGCACACAGGACTGAATATTGTCCTTCTAACAAGCTTATGCTGTCAGGGATCACCAGAAATTAATAACGCGGTAGACAGGCCCAGTACACTGAAGGGTTATAATCCTCATAATAGCAGCTAAATCAACTAACGCGCAAACAAAAAAAAAACTAAAACGAAACTGGATGGAACTTTGACATTTCTAACTGTGGATGAAGGAAACGCTCGGGGGGAGGGGGGGGGGGGGGGGGCTCTCTTCTTTGTTAGGAATTAGGTGAAGTTATGAATAGGATAGCGAGCAACTTCGTTTCTACTGTGCTTGGTGAAGAGTTGTCTTCATGTTGACCTCCAGTGATCAGTTTCTGTAGCAGTTAGTTTCTGTACAGCAGTGTTGTATTGGCTTGTATTCTAGGCGAACTTCCAGCCAGAATTTTAGGTCTACTCCTCACACAACTTTTTTGCGGTTGTTTTCACAGTTGACATGACCAAGTACGCGAGAGTAGGTGGCAAACTAAAGTATAGCATTTTAACTCTCTCTGTCCTCTCTCTCTCTCTCTCTCTCTCCTCTCTCTGTTAAAGAATAATATTTAAGAAAATTCATTTTGCATATTTGTCAGAATCAACTCTGCGAATTTCTTCTACGTGGACTGCACGCCCTTGTTATTGAAATGGGTTCTCTATTCTTTTGTGCACACAAATATTGGCGGTATCACAAAAATGGTTTGGCCCTATATAGTGGGGCGCTGATTCGAAACCGCCCTTTACCATTCCTTCCCTCCCCCGCCTCTCCTGTGTACCGTGAGGAGAGAGAGAGAGAGAGAGAGAGAGAGAGAGAGAGAGGGGTGGGGGGGGGAGGGAGAGGGAGAGAGAGAGAGGGGGGGGTGGTGGTTTCACGTTTTCTGCAACAACTTGACCTTGGGGTTAATCAGCATTTTCTGTTTAATGAAAGACACGTTTTTTCAAGGTGGGCCAAAGTTTGGAAAGGTGTAGTTAGGGGAGATGGAAGGTAGACTGAATTTTTCGGATGTAGGTAAACCTCTCGAAGGGTTTTATTCATAAAATTTGATTCATGAACCATAGTTTCGCGTTGTGCGTCTACCAAGTTTCAAGAGTCGAACTGTTTATGAATGTAAGTAGACTGAACTTATGAGATGTAGATTCGGTACAAGGCGGAGATTGGGTCTTTGTTTATAGGAAGGTTTGAAATTAGGCATTTTTTAAGTAGTTAAAAATATAAAACTCTCTCTCTCTCTCTCTCTCTCTTTCTCTCTCTTGCTACAGAATTGTTAGCTTTTATGCCCCAGCGACACACTGCCTCTTGCACCAGTGTCAATCATTGTTGTACAATTATTATAACTTGCAATATATTTTAGGGGGGGCGGGGCGGGGATTTGTACTTCAGTACCATTCCAGTAGTTTCCACGATAGATCTGAGAACAGAGGATTTGCTTTTGATGGATTGTTCTAGGATTCGGGAATGATTTTCGTTTTGCATTTATCGGTTGTTATTAGTTCTTGTATATATATATTCATCCAGTGGCCTCCTTATCTGACTCTATTTTTGTACAGTCGTTAGGCCTGTGTCACACACAGTGACGCCAATTTATTTCCGGAAAGCCATCTTGTGTCTGTAGTAGCCTACCGTATGGAGGCAGCCGCACTCAAAAATGCTGTTTGGTGTACAGTTATGCAGAACACTTTTCCCTGTTTTCAAGTTTGTTTCAGTGTACTTCTTCATGATTTGGTAAATAGTAGATAGAGCTTGGGATTTTAAATAAAAAAAAGGCGCCATGTAGGGTGAACATGTGCTATGTTGTCGTTGGTGTTTAGTTTGGTGGTCGAGATTATAAACAAAAATTAAGTTGGCGGAATGAGCTGGCTGGTGTTATGTAGACTCATCGGTGGCAACCGCAGCATTTTATATCTTTCTCTCTCTTTTAGTAATGGACCCCCTGGACTCCTCTAGTGTACCGAAGAGAGAGAGAGAGAGAGAGAGAGAGAGAGAGAGAGAGTTTTACTCGTTTTTTGCTAACAACTTTTATCTTGGGGTTGGGTGGTTTAATCAGCATTTTCCGTCGAATAGCAGACGTGTTTTTCCAAACTGGGTCAAAGTTTGGAAAGATTATTGTTTTCGGAATTCAAGGTAGATTGGATTTTTAATACAGGTAAACATCTCGAAAGATTTTATTCATATAATTTTAAGCATATACCACAGTTTCCTTTGTAGGTCTATCTACTTTTTGTGAGCTGTGCTGCTTATAAATGTAGGCAGACGGAATTTTTTGAAAGTAGATTCTTTACGTCGTGGAGATTGGATCTTTGTTTATAGGAAAGGTTTGGAATTAGGCGTTTTTATATTTAGTTACAAATGCAAAATCCTGAAAGGCAATCTTTGAAAACTGGGGTATTTTTATTTATATGCAGCCAAAGTTCCTTCTCGAATCCTGGATGTTAGTG
>JANJGK010008268.1:7500-22500 GCA_039081455.1 Macrobrachium rosenbergii
TATTGATAAATTACCATCGTTATTTACTGTATTGGGGAAAATAGCACAAGTATTTAGCCTAACATGAACTATTTGTGTAACTTAAAAATTTGTGCCATCAAATTCATTAGTGCCCTTGGCAATTAGTGTCACAGATATGTAATCCGCAATGAAGCATTTAAACTTCCCAAACTGAGGAACCCGCACCTCTAAACTACATGGGACAACAGGTAAGCGTAGTTAAAATTATCAGTTTACCATTATGGAAAAGGACCCATTTTATATAACAAGATAGGAATCATTTAAACTAACAGCAAGCATTAAACTTCGTCTTACGTATTTGCATATAAAATTTAACATATTTCTTTTATTTCGAATTAAATTTTATAATATGAAAGCATAAAGGATTCCATGAATGTTTTCATCTGCCCTAAGGGATAAAACTGCCAAAAGAGCCCTACAGACTTAAACTTTGTCCATTTAAAGTCAATTCCGGTGAAAAGAACTTTCAGAGTATTGATGTTATCATTTATAGAAATGAAATGATGCTCTAAAAATATTTAATATGCTGAAAATCTTCGATTTAAGCTTTAGTCTGTAAATGTCACACTTGGTAAAGCCAATTATTACGGAATAAATTATATTATATTATATATATATTCAGTAAACTTAAATACATTTAAACCTGAGACACTCTAAGACGATTACCATAGATTTGCAACCATTTGATAATTTTCCCAGAAAAGTGAAGAGCTTAATTTGTTTTATCAACATGTTCGTAAGTTCTCGCGTTATCTGGTTAAACAAATCATTTATAACTAACTAATCCTGTTAACAGATATATAGGTAGGAAACATGGAAATGAAACTAATGAATTTATTTTTAATCGTTTATTCCACATTCATCTTTATTCATTTTTCGTGGTTTTATTCAGACCATAAAGCTTCATAGCACTGTTGATGACATACAAAAAGCGAGAATCTAAATACGATCCTAGACCACAAGGTAGCGTAGGATTCATTTAATTAAGGACCTCTTTGTTTCATCTGTACACGTAATGGATCAAAGAAGATGACAAAATTCTAGGAGGTGTCCATCTGCCGCCTATGTGGCTTAGGCTGCTGGACTCTCAGGAAGAGGGTATGTGTGTGTATGTGTACGCCTTACTCCAAGAATTACAATTTTAGCAGGAATCGTAATTGGCTTTACGAAATAACAATCTTAATTCCAAGAGGTTAGTAAGGAGCCACGTCAGGACACAATGCATGCCTCTGGAATATTTTAATGTATGACAGAGTTTGACATAGCACGAAAGAGAGAGAGAGAGAGAGAGAGAGAGAGAGAGAGAGAGAGAGAGAGAGAGAGAGAGAGAGAGAGAGAGAGACTCTCCGTAGAATCCCAATGTAAAAAATTCGCGGAAATCTACCTTTCGGATCCTTTTGAAGAAGCACAAAGGGCTACATGTATAACCAGGAATGGCTCTGCCAATCATTGACCGAAAAAATCTTTTCACGTTTCCCGCAGCTTTTCCACACACGGGACTTATCGACGTCTTTTGCTTTGATCATTTTTTTTTATTATACCTTTGTCTTTATGTTACCTACCTTTTTCTTCGACACTTTAGAAAGAACGGGTTGATAGTTGTTGTCGACGTGACTAGGATGCAATTTTCTATTCGTGAATTGCAAATTCTAATAAAAAATCTAGTTTTAATTCGTGTGAGAGATTGGTTAGTGTTGATATGTACATATGTATATATATATATATATATATATATATATATATATATATATATATATATATATATATATATATATATATATATATATATATATATATACACACACACCACACACATTTCCTAATATCTACTCGTTTTATGTAGAGCGTTCCATTACTACTGATGATGTAACAACCATATTCACCAATATTAGTACTGCTCTTTATGGTTACATTATCGCCCATTATTATTATTATTATTATTATTATTATTATTATTATTATTATTATTATTACCAACTAATTCATCAATAGCCTTCTCAAGTCTAATTTTCTCATGTTCATGTCTTTGCCTTCGATTCATGCCGGAATCATTATTTATCTGTCCTCTACTTGTTTCCAAGCAAGAGAATAACGATTTCTGAACTGGATAGAGTTCACTCCTGGCCAAGAACCAAAAGGTTTCGAAAGTTTACTCAGTATCATTCTTTTACACGGGATGATAACATGAGAATATGTGGCCAGGCAGAGGTTCATGAAGACTGAGTATTCCTGAGAATCTATTTAATATTTGATGAAAATATATCTGAGTTTCAGGTAGATTACTCAGGAAGTTTTTCCTCTGTAATCAACTATCGTTCAACCAAACCGAGTATATCACAGCAATTGTGTACGTGTATGTGTGTGTGTGTGTGTGTGTGAGAGAGAGAGAGAGAGAGAGAGAGAGAGAGAGAGAGGAGAGAGAGAGAGAGAGAGAGAATCATGTAATAAGGCAAATTTATCCTCACATTTCTTTTTCATAATATCTCATATTTTATATCCGGACTTCCATAGACCATCATTTATAATCGCTTGTTTTCGTCTATCTGAATAAATCCATCAACGCAAATTGCTAGACTTTCATAAAGTGAATTAGATTAGCCAGTGTTTGGTGGATGTAAGAAATCTCAAATCTATCGTGCTATATTTTCTGCAAAGTGTTATTAGTACTCTGTTCCGTTTCCACTTATTTTAGTATTGTTATTGTTGCGTCCTACACTTCTCTGTTATTGGAAACATGACTTGTTCAACGGATATAATAGCTGATATATTTTTCCGAAACCCTTCGTCTTTGTTTTTAATATAATTTATTTTCATACATAATATTTAGAATGAGATGCCCTGTATTACCGTTAAGTTCAGCGAGAATTTTATAGCAGTTCCATCATAACTTGGAAAACTCTTACATCCCGAGCAGTCTTTTGTTGCATTGCCTTTACCTCGAGGACTATTCGAATGAAAAGAGGAAACGTAATTTCGGGAGAGCAAATTATTAGTTTCGATCGATCTTGGAATTGACTCATTTTCCTCTCATACTTTTATTTTAAAGAACAGATGCTGCTTTTTGGAGAAAGAAAAATCCTTGCATATTTCCTGGAATTTCCAAAACCGGATATTAACCCTATCATTACAGTGGGTTGAATTTCCAACAATTTAACCTATTTTCTCCCACTTTATATAATCTTTTTTCCTATTCCTTCGCAGTATTCGTTTTCCTTTCAGAATATACCTTTTTATTTCCTTACTCCAATCTACTGCTGTGGATCCCATATGTAAGCCCAGATAAAAATACGGTGGGACATGATCAGTTTACGAAGAAGCCTGAGAAATTAACGCCCTTGTTGAATAGACCATCACTGAAAAGGAGGGACAGCTGACAATTAACCTTAGATTAACAGCTCCTTGCTATCTTCTAGCTCTCAATACACTCCACCAGAGCCCACCTAATTGATCAATATAACTTTCTCACAAGGTGGAGGGTACCCCTTCCTGTCTGCAGTCCCTATGCTCTCCGTTCATGTTGATTCGACGACAGACAGGTGAAAGGTCCCTCGGCTTCTTGGTATTTGAGTCTTGGCATCGCCACTAGGCCATGACCACCATTAATACGGAAACGTCCTTTTTCCGGGCCAAGCTAAATCTATCATTATCGTTTCCATCTAGCATTCAATAAGAGTTTACAATATGTTTCGCATGAAAAATGTTCTGTTATTGTAACTGATGCTCAATATTATTCACCTATTTTATGACATAGGATGCGACATTCCGGCTCAATAAAGGGAGGAAGTCATTTGCTGGCTATTTGACAGCAAAAAGCCATCTCGATGAATTTAGTAAAAATGGTTGGATGTCTTCCATTTACCGTGCTGCAAATAAAGTATATTAATTATCTCCAGCTTGCAAAGATTTACATTCAGGAACTTTGAACGTGTTGTTTTAATATGACTACTGAAAGTTACTTTGAGGATCAGAAATAATAAATGAATATGCAAGTATACAGAAATATCTATAAAAGAGCAATATTCAGAACTATGAATCAAGTAATTTTCAGGTAAAACCGAGCATGTTATTTAGATGTTGAACTTACTCGCATTTCATAGATGAATTTGTTGACCTTGTTCTCGTACGGTAATTGAAAGGTCCTGAATTATTGAAGAGAAAAGCTCGAATGTCGGAAGTGATCTCATTTTAATAATTGGCATGATATGAAACAATCAAACGTAAAACTTATGACATATATAAGCAAGATCCTTATTTAAGACGACATTTCTTAAAATATTGACTGTTTGACTATGCAAGCTTACAAGCTCACCTGTAAATGTAAGAAAGGAGTTTGTGTTATAGATCCAACTGTAATATTTAAGAGTATTTTCTCGAATATGAATTTATGGAAAACAAGACCCACTCTGTGGTATAAACCATTCAGAGGAAAACCTTAGTGTATAGCTGTAGAAAATGAAGCACAGAACTTGTGATTTTTTTTTTTTTACTTGATATGTTTTACAATTATAAATACAAACACAGCTGTGAAAAGCCTAATGGTTCTGAACCGAGTTACTTAGGAAATCATGATTTTTTCTACTATACCCTTTGCAACGTACATTAATTTTCATTGTTAATCTGCCAATGTTCAGCAAAAACCCCAAGGGAATATAATTTTCTGTGAGGAATAGTGTCTGTTTTTCCACTCTTCTAGGAACCGAGTTTATTAAAGAAAATGTGCGGATAAATACTTGTTCCACTTTAGGTGGCTCTCATTTACCTCCAGTAACGCTTTGTTGAAAGGCTGTCAAGATTAGCTTGTTCGTTCCATTTACTCTGAAACGTGACTAATGGAGGGTCCGATGAAATATATGCTTCAATAATCTGAAATTGAGGGCACCCTACTGATTTTTCCAGGAGGAAAACAGTTGGCCCATTAAATACGTATATTGTCATTATGTAAACAATACACAGGAAGTTTCTTTATGGAATAATCTGTAGTAGTTTTAGTAGACAAAATATCAATGCAGGGACTCATTCTTTATAGAAATGTCCTAAACTATCGTCTCTCTCTCTCTCTCTCTCTCTCTCTCTCTCTCTCTCTCTCTCTCTCTCTCTCTCTCTCTCTCTCTCTCATTATACATGCATGAATGTCGACAATAACCAATACATCATACATGACTAGTGCATGAATCATTTCGGTTAACTTACGGTAGTAACTGAATACCATAAATTTACTTTCGCATGAAAATAAGTCACAAGAGGCAATTACGCTCTACTCGGATGAACAGGAAGTGGCCAGTATTCATTATTTCTATTGGTTCTTAAGTTGCGGATATTATTCATTGAATAAAATGCCTAACCAGTCTCTCTAAAAGCTATTCGATTCCTTTTATTATTACCAGACGCCGTTTTTAAATAATTATGGTTTAACTACCAGGGCAGGGTTTTGCGACTTTGATCAGTTCCAAAAGCCTTTAAAAATGAAGACGAGCGCTCGCTCGCTCACTTGCGAGAGAGAGAGAGAGAGAGAGAGAGAGAGAGAGAGAGAGAGAGAGAGAGAGAGAGAAGGAATGGGGGAAGACGCGGGAGCAGTCAGACAGACAGCAGACACGTCGAAGATAATTATGTAATCTGAAGCAATCCTAAAAGGGTGAGAACCTTTATTGGATGTTTGTCTTGGCCACTTTCTCTGAAAGTTGGTTCGGACTCTTCCTTTTCCGAAAAGGAAAAGGAAGAGTCCAAATTAACTTAATTAAATGGAACATATCTTATGTCTTATAAGTGGCGATGAAGCGACAGCCCCACAAACTCCTAGGTCCATTCCAGAGGTAGTTCAATAATAATAGAAGACAGAGAGAAAGTGCAAACACCGGAGGAATTCCTTCACTACACAGGGAAACGTTTCTGTTGCCATAAACAGGTTACTAACGTTTAACATATTTTATATTACATTGTTTTCATTATTCTTCTGTGAAGTGTTGTCTTCAGTCGTTTCGCGTGTGCATGGAACTGTCAAAAGGGTCGTTATAGATAAGCGATTTGAATACAATCTCCACTTGTGAGGGTGAAGGGGTGGGGACGGATTGTTTACTAATAAATCTAATACATGAAGGATCTTGGCAACTACATCAAGAATGAACACTGTTTTTTCTGAGTACAGGAGTAGGCTCACTTAAGTGGATAGTGGTTCCCTCGTTGTGTTCAGCACTTAAAGCTATATCAACTTATAACCTTTTATCCCTCTCTCTCTCTCTCTCTCTCTCTCTCTCTCTCTCTCTCTCTCTCTCTCTCTCTCGTTGTATAATCAGTTCAGTAAGCTTAGAGTTTTGTCATTGCAGTTACAGTTGCTAATAATGAAAGTGGAAAAGAGACCAAATTAACAGAGAAAATTACTTAACTAAATATTTCACAAATTCCCACTTTCATAGGCTTGATCTCAGCTTGAACTCAGCTTGATCTGTTCATCTCTTTAAATGCCTACGCTCTCTCTCTCTCTCTCTCTCTCTCTCTCTCTCTCTCTCTCTCTCTCTCTCTCTCTTGTTTTCACGCTTACCACTTATCCGAACGGATCAAGGAACACCTGACACTGTCCTTGTATGGGCAGTCTTAAAACATATGAATTGCTAACCAGAGAAGCTGGTTAAGCGTATAATTCCCCAGATGAATAATATCGCCAACGAAGGGTGTTGTAACGATAATCAATACCGGCCACTTTCTGTTCATTCGAGGGGAGCGAAATCACCCCCTACCTTCGACGTATTGTCAGGCGGAGGTAAATCCGTCTTAATTGGACACAACCGCAGGTTAACCGATCCCAAGTCTTGTACAAGTCAGATATGCAGCGCTGGTTATTGATGATGTGCTTGGATATCAGTGAAGGGGCAAGAGAGAGAGAGAGAGAGAGAGAGAGAGAGAGAGAGAGAGAGAGAGAGAGAGAGAGAGAGAGGGAAGGAGTGGGGAGAGACAGTGACTGAATATGTTCAACGTATCAATGAGAAGCATTAAAACAGTCGGAGATATATACTCTGTTAATTAGTGTTTTAAATGATTATGTTTTGAGTTCATCGTTTTACTGATAAAAAGAAGTTGTGCTCTTTAAATTAAATTAAAAGAGCATTGATTAATACGTAGATCTCTGTTCCTCCGATACTGATTATTGGTGAATAGTAATTCTCTTCTTGCAAACTATCTGAGAATGGTTCTGAGTGTGAGGCGTTACATAGTAGGCCTATCTAATAAGAGGGAAGGGGAATGTCAAAAATCTTTACAGAGGTAACGTTTGCTCTCATACACTTGGCATTCTTGTTTTGCAAACTTGATGCTAATGACCAGTATGTATATGTATATGTATATGTATATATATATATATATATATATATATATATATATATATATATATATATATATATATATATATGTATGTATGTATGTATGTACAACACTTAATGGCAATAGATTTAAAGGAGAAATTCATGCAATTTTTGTTTTGATGTTTCTCCAATTCCTTTCAGCGAAAATTTCCAGCCTTTTTTTCAGAATCAAATAACCCCATGTCCCGTAAGACACGTCGCTTGATCAAGGGTCGTTAAATGGTGTGTAACGGCGTACTAGATCTCTCTCTCTCTCTCTCTCTCTCTCTCTCTCTCTCTCTCTCTCTCTCTCTCTCTCTCTCTCTTTATATGGCTGTGTGGTTTAAGGCGTCACTGTGGTCCTGAGTTCTTGTTCTTCCGTGGTTTGAGCCCCCAAGACGAGGAACTTATTATCAAATAAAAGATCCCCCTTCGGTAACATATATGGAAATATATTATTTCCGAGGTAGAGCGAATTGGATATTAAAGGACGATTGCAGCTTAATGCTTGTATATGAATCACGGTGATGTGAGAAAATTAATTCGTAATATATATATATATATATATATATATATATATATATATATATATATATATATATATATATATATATATATATATATATGATTATTATCACCATAATATGAATATCAGTCAAGGGATGTATAAACTTGATCCTTTAATATCAAAAGAAATTTGTAAATTGTTTAAACTTTAAGGTAGGCAGTAGAGATATATGAAAATAGGATTATCATATTTGTAAACACAGTACGAGGGTAGTAATGTTAATGAGTTTCCAAACTCCGCCCCCATGACACCTGTCAGGTGTGGATCTGAGGTGGGGGTATGGTCTGTTTATCAGCAATGTCCCCTGAGAGTCTATTGTGATTTTTAGCCAAATGAGTTTTAAAGGCCACTCCTACCTCGACACCGGCCTGAGTGGGGATATGGAGCCTCTAACGGTTGTGTATGTTCGTCAGTACTGTTCTTGTAGTATATATATTTGTGACTTCTCACACTCTGTATCAGTCCTTCGTCAATGGCTTGGAAATAAAGTCGAAACCGGTCAGGACCTACACCCCGTTTCTTATTTTTCACCTGTGGTAATGTGTGATATATATATATATATATATATATATATATATATATATATTCTGTATATATATAAATTATATATATATATATATATATATATATATATATATATATATATATATATATATATATATATATATATATCATGTATATAAATACATATAAAATGAGAGAGAGAGAGAGAGAGAGAGAGAGAGAGAGAGAGAGAGAGAGAGAGAGAGAGAGAGAGAGAGAGAGAGAGATCCAGTACGCCGTTGCACACCATTTAACGACCTTGATCAAGCGACGTGTCTTATGTGACATAGGGTTAATTGATTCTGAAAAAAGGGCTGGAACTTTTCACTGAAAGGAACGGGAGAAACATCAAAACGGAAACTGCAGGAATTTCTCATTTAAATCTATTGCCTTTAAGTGTTATGGGGATGGCACTTCTCGATTATTTAAAAATGAGACCACATCATGACTTTTTTTTTAGCTATATTGACGCCCAATTGAGAAGCATAAGATTTACAGTAAAAAAAAAAAGAGAAGGATAAACGTATACATATATTGATCTATGCATAAAAAAACTATATAGAAAACCCACTCATGCAGAACTTGGCTTAAATTTTCTATGTTTATTTTTACGAAAAAACACAAGATGGACAATATCACATTATTATATATTGACTTCAACATGTCATCCTCTCGCCGTTCTCTTATCTAGTATTAAGCTTCAGTAATCGCCCTTATGGTATTATTTCTCTCTCTATCCTAACATCTGACTCCGAATATTCATCTCAAAGCTATTTTCTGAAATAAAAAAAAACTCTTTGGATACATTTTCATTGTCTTATAAAGATCATACCACAGTTATGCATAATCTTACTTCCTTGTTCAGTTTGCACATCTTATTTCAAGCGATCCATGGCATGAATAATCCTTTTGAGTCTTTCGCCAAATCCCAATTCAGGAGAGTCTGTACTTTCAACCCTTTTAATTTTTCTCCAGTAAATATTATTTCATCCCTTTGTGCATGCTCTACCCCTCATCCCTTCTGTTTCTCTTAGGTTTATTTTGAGTTCCATCTCTCAAAATATATAATGCATTCCATTGAACAAGCTTTGTATATCTTGGGGAGTTTTGCTGATTGAAATAGCACCATCTGCATATTCTAAGTCTGCCAAGTTTCTGTCGTTACCCCAAGCTAAATCTACTCTTCCATCTCTAACTAATTCATTTTATTTTAAAATATTCGAGAAAGGCAAACAGCAAAGTTGAAATAACATTCCTTTGTAGCACCCTAGTACTATCTACTGCCCACTTTCTTAACATATATACACGTATTTGTGATAGCTACAGTAACATGTTAAAATTGGGAGAGAGAGAGAGAGAGAGAGAGAGAGAGAGAGAGAGAGAGAGAGAGAGAGAGAGGATAAATCCTTTATCGGGAAAGCTCACAAGTGTTCTCTGAATTATCCTCCAAGTGATTATCTCTCCTTTCTATGTTGTGTAAGTAATTGTTCTGAGCTACAGTAAAGTTATATAGGTATACTGTCAATTGTTCGAATATTAATTGAACCATGTGATAGTGATGCAAACTGTGATAAATAGAATATTTTGGCATCTAATATTTCAAAGCTGACGACTAGATTAAATTTGTTACCATTTTTGTTTCTAATCTCTTCAAGAAGTAATTGTTATGTACCTGAGACCATTACTACACTAGTTTTCTATTCAAGAATAAAATCCTTTTCGTTACCTATTCTTTTGTTTAATCAGCGTTTTACCACAACATCTTTAAATCTTTTAACATAATTACGTAGATATTAAAATATCGTGCTAGTTCTTCATTATAGGTTCCAACCCTTAAGGGCCATGATGAGGGTATAAATTTAGAGTAAACTCTGCACCTTTCTTCAGCTTTTCAACCTTCCCGGAAAATCCTTGGAACCAAACCTCCTGTCTTACAACAGAAGACTTAAAATAGAAGAATTTCACAATAGAAAAATCATTCCACTTTAATGATTGATTTCAACGCGTTAGGACAATCGATTCTAAGGATACTGGAGAGAGATAAATGTTAGCTTTAAATTTTCTTTAGTCGTCTAATTCATTTAACTTAAAAACAAAAGAATATTCTTTCCTGAATAATATATCGGTCATATAAAATTGAAAAAGTAACCCTGGTTTAGCCAACGTCATTTTAAACGAATGAAAATAATAAATTGCTGCTTGCGACATCCATTAAAATAATACTGAACTATTTTAAGTTCACAGTAGTTACACAAATCGGTGGGTGTTACAAGAAAATTGCAAACAAGCAAACGGATATGTACAGTTTGGAAAGAAAGCAGAGTCGATTTAATAAGAATAATCTAATAAAAGCTGACTATATTCAAAATGAGGTGAGCTATGAATAAGGAAGATGAATTTCGCCAGAAAATTGCACGACGATGAGGACGCCTTCGGCAATATCATGACTTAGCCCAGTTGGGATGCATGCAGGAAGTCTTACATACCTGACGTTAATGAAAGTTACCCAGTAAAGCAACATGACAGATACGTTTAGCAGAGGCGATCTCGGTAAGACGATCCAGACACACTATCTGGCATTTAAGTCAAATTTATGGCGTTACGACACCTTATCGTAGTAAATGCAAATGACGGGAAAATACATGGATTTATTTATGCATCATGGGTGTAGAAGATGAAACTTCATGACCATCTTCGTAAATTTTTTTTTTTATTCTTTTTTTTTTACTCTTCTCCGAATACTGAGACATATTTCATTAAGTAATAGGATTTTTTTTCTCATAATTTTTGTCGATTTTAAGAAATTCTGAATAATTCATATTTCTTGCGGTAAGCATCATCATAGGAAACTCAATACGTTCGTAAAATACATCTGAAAACCGCTGTAAAATTCGTTGTTTTGAGTGTTACAAGGTGGAGTCTGGTAGCAGGTAATAAGATCATTAATAGAGGCCCTTAGCTGTTTTGCTACGCTATAAAAAATACCAAATAAAACAATTACTTTTCGGAATAGTGTTGATAAAAGATTTCCTTTAGTTCCACTCCCCTTTCAGAATTAGAGGCTTAAAGACTTCAGTTGGAAAATGAATATTACTTCATAGACTCTACGAGAACAGTGTAGTGAGATCCTATCTTCATATTCAGATTAGCAGTAAAAAACGTATCAATTACGGGCTCATGCGGAATTGTTAATATTCATAAGACTTAAAATAAAAACTAAATTAATTTCCCGTTTGAATAAAAATGTTCATATATCAATTCATATACAGTATACATATATATATTATATACATTCAGTATATATATATACACATATATAACTTGAAAGATGTCTTTGACAAATTTTTCTTTGGGAAACATTTTTTTTTTTACAGTGAGAGCGAAAGCTAAATAATTTATTGATTCTGCAAATATTTATATAAATACAGCTCCCTTTTGGGTTGTGGCTCATCTCTTGTGGAGTTGTAGGCTCTAGATAACATAATTTAGAATAGTAGCTTATATATCCTTGATGTTCGAGTTGTCCGTTAAACTGTTTTGCATTATGACAGGATTTTTTTATATTTTCTTGATATCTAAAAAAAGAAAGAATCCTTGATCGTCACATATTGTTTAAAAAACAGTTTTACATTATAATAGTCTTACTACGATGGAGTGAATTTTAATATTTGATTTCATTGCTGTTAGAACTTTAGAAAACGCCCTTTATTGGCTATTATCGCCTAGTTGCGTGGATTCTGTTAAAAGCTATATATATATATATATATATATATATATATATATATATATATATATATATATATATATATATATATATATATATATATATATATATATATATATATACATATATGTATATTATATTATATATATACAGTGTATATATATATATATATATATATATATATATATATATATATATATATATATATATATATATATACGTGTGTGTGTGTGTGTGCGCGCGCGCAGTAGCAGAAACATTAGCTTCAATGAATCTAAGGAATCCAAAGAGAAAGTGTTAGAAGGGCAACACGAGAGCAGTCGTTACGAGCCTGAGACCTTAAATTAATGTTCCGCAGAGTGCGTTAGTCAGTAACAAAATGCTTTATAATATAGGAGTCTGATATTAAATTAAATTGGCTCGAAGCAAAACTGTCACTGAGTCGAGGTAAACAACTTATTCATGATCACCCCAGTGGCCGTCGCCATTAATCTCACCTCTCTGGATTCTGGATTCCAGGACCGATAACCAGATTTTTTTTTTTTTTTTCTGATCATAAAACATTTTCTTTGGTTTCATTAACATCCATACGATTTTTTCCGTCATTACGTTTATGAGAATATGACAACTTTTTTTTTAGAATTAGATAAATTAAAAACATGATAAATCAGTACTACCAACCTAAGTTTTTAATGAACAAAAGTAATCAGTACAACAATAATACCCCCCAAAAAACATGAAAATTCATGATAGAATTACTTATTCTTTTATCAATAATGCTCTGAAAACAATAAAGGATTTTTGTTTTCACCAGATACAAATCTGTTTTGTGAAAGGATTTCCCAGTTCATTAAATCCTTTTCGGGTAACGCGTAAATTTATTACAGGAAGACAAGTAGAGATTCGTAAAAGCTTCTTGATCTCTAGATATTTGTACTTAAACATTTGTTATTTTGCTTTCTTTACAATTAAAATCTTTTTGATTTATCATGACTATCATAATTATTGAGAAGATCTGCAATAAATCAGAATAGTTAATATTCTAATTGAGGCAAGTGAAATATATGCAGTATATATATATATATATATATATATATATATATATATATATATATATATATATATATATATATATATATATATATATATATATATGTGTGTGTGTGTGTGTGTGTGTGTGTGTGTGTGTGTGCGTAAAATATTGAGAGCGAATGAGATTATAAACAAAACAAGGAAGTCTAAGTTGTTCAGAGATAGATATAATTAAATTTATACACCTTTTTTCTAAAATATAAATTAATGCGAATAAAATATATCAAAATCCTCAGTGCATTCGCATTTTTGTATAATATAACTCAAAGTAATAAACAAAATTTTGGTGATGCAAACATTACGCAATGGCAAGAGTAATAATTTTACCCGGTTAAAAACCACATTTGTGAAACATTAATTCATGACATTATCCACGGATCTAGAAATATTGGCTATTTAGTCATGAAGCCACGTTAGACAAGCCGGTGACAAGACGGCTGTTGCGTTGTATAGGAAAGGTTTTAAATGATAAACTTTTAGTGAGTTAGTGCCGTCAGTGCACCTCATGTGGTGCACTGCAAGCAGTACTAAAGGTTGTTTGCAGCATCCCCTTGGCCCCTAGATACATAAAATTCTCACCCTCTTAACCACTGTTCCCACTTCCCTTCTTTCATCTTGCTGGCAAACCATCCCAACTCCCTCTTTTCCCCTTAAGCACTGAACGGCTGAAAGTGCCCCAATAATTGGCCTAATAGCCAAGTTTTCATAAAGCATAGTCCGCTTTCATTTGTGAAAATTTTCAAATATAAAGAAAATCCCGCACTGGGGCACGATACACCACGATACATGCGTCTTTAACAAAAGCAAAATCAGAGTAAGCGTCGTGTGAAAGCCAGCTCAGCCCAAGCGACATATGGTAGTTGAGGAACGACGCAGCTATTTCGAGTTCCATATCAGCCTCTGCAATACCGAGTAAAGAGAAAAGTTCTTTTTCCGCGGTAGTTTGCGTCTCCTTGATTCGTCTCTAAATGCGCAGAGGGATCGCTTCGAAATCTGCTGGTCAGTTGGCAATGGCCTTCCAATGCTACTGGTGGCTCTAGGATGAAAATGCCTCGGTCTGCTTCTGCGTAGGTGGGGTAGTAGTGGTAAACTTTTGCACTGGAAATAATGAAGGATTTTATTTCAAGTAGCCCTAAACCTTTTGGGAGTGTTACAATGTTTTGAATATTATGAAAAGTTAAGTCTAAGACTGGTAAATTTTTTCCTACTGAATATTTTGAACATTGTCTTTAAGTCAAGTTTAGATTAGTAATTTTTTCCTACAAAATTGTTTGAATATTGTCCTCTAATTAAGTTTAGGATTAATAATTTTTTCTACTAAATGTTTTAGCCTGGACCTGATAGAGCTATATTGTTGAGTTGTTGGCAAGCATAATGTAAAAAAAATATATATATATATTAGATATTCCCATGTCTTAAACGTGACCAGAGAAATGTCGAAATTATACGTAGAAGTTTTACCTCGTCGAACACCTGTTTTGATGGTATACACTTAGATGGAGCAAATAACAATCTCTTCAGGTGGTTTTCTCTCTTATTGTAACTCTCTGTCTGTCTCTCTGCCCCAGCATATCTGCGACCCATAAATGGCTTATAGGGCATCTGGATTTTAAAGAGCACGCCCATTCGTCTCTTTTCTGGTTCGAGAATAGACCGTTGGTCGTCCACGTGTGGCCTAGACGCATTGCTACCAAGCTGCGGGGCCCAGACATACAGACAGA
>JANJGK010008268.1:25000-27401 GCA_039081455.1 Macrobrachium rosenbergii
ATATTTCCAGTGTCCAGAGTAGCTACATCTCGAAACGTAAGGGCATCTACAAAAATAATTTTAAATAAATGTATGACACTTAGTTTGCGAAACCTCTTAATTCTAAGGTTTGGTTAAGTAGAATTGCTGTTCATCATGCTGAACTGTAGCTTCCCTTTTGTCGAGATAAAGTTCCGCGACAGTAACAGCGCTGCTTTTGTAACTGGATGACATTCATCACGTACCCTTCTTCATTTCATCTTAGTTTTCTGCTCTGCATTTTAATCTGGAGTTGAGCTAAACAGGTCTAGGCTCGGCGGCGTAATACTCAGGTCGTTAGTCTTCGTAGGAATGACTCGGATATTTGTATGTATTTTGTGTGAATATATATATATATATATATATATATATATATATATATATATATATATATATATATATATATATATATATATATTATATAATATATTCTTCATTAACCACTGTATTCCAAAACAATCGTCCGCCCGAAAACCTGGAGCAGATATTAGCTCTGGCGGCTCCGCGGATGAAATGTTTTCGAATGCATATTTTCCACCAATAAGCCGTTTAGCCAAAGTGGTTCGGACTGCAGAACCAAAAACTAGACAGCGCTCCTCGACGCTCATTCTCTTACTGCTGGGTCAAGGACGGATATTCTCTGAGTAAATATTTATTCAATTTGCTTTTCTCCAACTCTCTCTCTCTCTCTCTCTCTCTCTCTCTCTCTCTCTCTCTCTCTCTCTCTCTCTCTCCTCTCTCTCTCTCTGTGTCCCTTCGATGACAAAATGCTCTTCAACACAGGAACTTAAACACATACGAACTAGTGCTGGCACACACACAAACAAACGCGTATATATATATATATATATATATATATATATATATATATATATATATATATATATATATATATATATATAATATATAATATATATATATATATATATATATATATATATATATATATATATATATATGTTAGTGTGTGTATATATATGCTAGTTCTGTTAAGCTTTGTTACGTACCATTTTATTTCTTTAACAACTGAATATCGCACTCATCGCATGATTTTTCTTTTCATTTTGTCATGGAGATAGACTTTCTCTTGCAAAAAAAAAAACTCACAAATTAGTCAGCGTTTACGAGAAATATTTGCATGCACAACCCAATCAACATTCTGTGAGTTTAGTCGTTGTTCCTAAGTTTAAAGTTTCTTTAAGCTAAAAGATGAAATGGATAATTTATCGTTAAATGATTATGATACTAATGACATTGCTTCTGCTGCTTCTCCTGATAGTAATGATGAAGATGGTGAGGAATATTAACAATTGTAAGGAGACAATGAGGAATAGAAAACATAGTGATAGTAGGTCATCTTATGAACATGAAATTATTTTTGAATCTGAAAAAATATAAAGAGAAGCAACAAAATCCCGGGAGCATCTCCCAGAATTTTTATGACCTTAATCCATAAACGAGAAATATGAGAAATACTGAGGCATCATTTGTGCCCAAATGCTTACATTACATTCATTTTAATATATGCGCATCCAATGCATTTTTTAGTAATCAGCTTTGTATGAGGGTAGAGTTTAACATTAATTTGAATTTTCTCATTCACTTAAAAGAAATGCAAAAGTTTAACATGACATAAGTCCAGCTCAGACTTTTTCCTGAAGAAAGAAAAGACTTTATAACAACGTGATCAATTGAAGGAATATTTGCATGCAGAATACTTACAAGTGCCTTGCTCACCCGATGCAGCTTCAGTAGGGCAGGTTGCTAGGCTTACGTTTGAAGTTTCAGTGGGCTGAAAAATGGAAAGGATTAATTATCATGAAGCAGTAATAATAAGGATATTCCTACTATTACTTCTTCTGCTGATAATGATGATAATGATGATGATTGCTTATTATGATGCAATGTCATAAATAGTATTCCGACTGCTACTTCTTATGCTGGTGATGATGATGAGGATTACTTATCATAAAACATTGATAATAATAATATTATTACTGCACTTCTTATGCTGATAATGATGATGACTAGGATTACTTATCTAGAAGCAATAATGATAACTAGAAGCAATAATAATGATAGTAGTCCTACTACCACTTCTTTTGCTGACAATAATGATGCCAAGGATAATGAAAAATATAAAAAATTGTGTTAGTAAATCATCCTATGCACATGAAATTAATTTTCAATCTGAAATATAAACAGACTAAAAAACAGCAAAATCCTTACGGTGGCACCACCACGAATTTTTATAAATTTTTATGACCTTAATCCCTAACCGAGAAATACAACGGCAGCCGTTTTGACCAAATGCCACACGTTGTTCCGCGAATGGGAGCCAATATTTCCCACCCCGCCAATATTCGCTATCAGTGACAGGAAA
>JANJGK010008269.1:0-7500 GCA_039081455.1 Macrobrachium rosenbergii
TAGGCCTTTTCAATAAAGACAACTTAAAGTCACTAGAGAGAGTTACATATCTTGATTTGACATGGTTCCAGAAACCATCAACATACATAAGCCCTATTCAGCCCTAACATGCGTAACACAGACGCACAAACACACACACATACGTATATATACAGTATATGTATATATATGCAATATATATATATATATATATATATATATAAATTGGGAAAGCTTACTGGTACTGAGCCAAAAACTTCAAGTGAAAAGCTAATAATAATAATAATAATAATAATAATAATAATAATAATAATAATAATAATAATAATAATAATAATAATAATAATATTAATAACAGACGCGTTCCTGCTGTAGAAATGTTATATGAAAATGAAGATCAGTGGCTGCAAACAATAAGGGCAACATCTTATGGAAACAAATATAAAGCTCTGAAACCCTTGTGACAGAAAACTACTCTAAGTGAAATATTTTTGTGGACAGGAAGAGAAATCTACGAGAAATACATACATTATGTATATATATATATACATTATATGTATGTATAATGTATATATATTTATATATATTGTATATATATGTATATATATATACATTATACATACATATACCGTATATATATATGTATATATATACAGTATATATATAGATAAACCCGTATATATAAGTACACATGAGGTACAGTGATTAAAATGACACCTTTGACTTCCCTTGGGTCATATGGTACTCCATCAATAATTAAAAAGAAAAATACGACCGTTTATCTCACCATAACTCAGAGCTACTGCGTATTACTGAAACACCTCATTGTTATTAAAACTGTCGTGCCAAGAAATTCACAGTCCCGTGAAAAACAGTTTGTGTAATAAAGATCCACAATTAGATAGTAAACTGATGAGGAACACTGTTCGGGTATTCGAAAGTCTTTCCTTTTGTCTTTTACATAATAATACAATTTACTATCTAATTAAGGATTTTTGTTACACAAAGCTTTCTTTTTACTTTACGTCGCTTAACAGCTGAAATATTTAAGTAAGGTAAGAGTCAAACTGCAAAAATAATATTTCTCACCAGACAAATACAAAAGGTAACATGAAGCCCACAAGCGATCCTTACGAAAAGAAAAAAAAAGTTAAAAAGGCCTAGTGGTTCTACGATTTCTCACCACAGCGGTTGTCAATCAAAGGTGGGCCTATTTATTGCCATAGGCCTAACAAAGGCAAAATTATATTCAAATATACAGCCTAAGACATCAAGCTGATACCCAGACAAGTAGAAATAAGATCTATGTTTATTTATTTATTCTTTCAACGGGAGACACGAATCACATTTGGAAAGTTCTGAAACTTTCACACACACACACATATACACACACACACACACACACACACACATATATATATATATATATATATGGGCATTTCATAATACTCAATAAATCTATATCACGAATAAAATGCGTAAATAAATTAATATATTAGTATCTGTGCGTGTGAAGTTTGTTGGGATAAATGTATTACATCTGATCACTGAAGTAACTAAGAAAACATGAAATTGGTTGTATCACGAATTCACGTAAAAGCTCATAGATCAAAAGATATAATCTCATATACTGACTGATTTTATTTGTAGTCACTCCATGTGACTTCACTCGCCAAGCCTTAAAAGAATGGGCGTTTTCCTGCTAACAAGAGAAAGGACAGGTAAAATAGAGAAGAAATACAATTTTCAGCTCTTTTGTTGTGTAAAACTGTTGCACAATAGGTTGTCAATATTTCCAAATTAGTTATGTCGGCAGGACGAATTGTATTATGGTGGCCAGTCAGTAGACCAAGGCAGTCGTAATAATGTGGTTTTAAGTTAAAAGTCACATAGTCTGCGTTGTGGTTACCTACTGGTGATAAAGTGGAATTCAAGTGACAGTTTACATTTGTGTATAAGCTGGATATTCCAAAATGAATCTCCATTAAACATGAAGAAAATTAATAATGTCGTTATGACAGAAACCAAAGCGTCTTCGAAACACTGACAAAGAAGTTAAGACTACGGATCGAATTGTATAAAAACAGAGAGAGAGAGAGAGAGAGAGAGAGAGAGAGAGAGAGAGCAGGAGTACCTTTCAGGTAACGATAAAGAGCCAGATTTCTTTTCAAGAGGTTGCTCGCAATGAATAAATTACATTTTGATGAATATAATTAAGTAAGGCCACTCGCATGATTACAGCTTTCGAAAGAGGTTGATGGGATGTTTCTTGGTACAAATCAGTTTAAGGTTCAAGGAAATTGTGTATGTACGTGAGAGAGAGAGAGAGAGAGAACGCAATATATGAATCCGTAATGGCTGAGAAAGCTTTTACTCGGCCCTGTCTATGTTTGCTATTTTACTCATTTTTTTACCTTCCCGAAAAGTCCAATAGCGGCTGACGTATGGCAGACAAAAGCATAAGCTCGATAGGAGCAAATTATAGACGCAGGGAGGGGTCAGGCCTACATGGGACGATGGGGGGGTGGCGGGAGCCAAGGCAGGAAGGACGTAGGCCTAGCATTACCTCGTCACATGTCAGCTGCGGAGGAACATGAGGCCCTGCCTGAAGCAACCTCATGACGGCGGCCTAAGCGATTACCCTTTACAAAATAGAGGATTTGGACTCTGGAGACGTCGTAGGCCTATATAAACCCCACGATGGCGCTGAGGGTGAAAAGGGGTGTACAAGGAGGAGTATGAGGAGGAGAGGGAGGAAACAGAGAGAAGGAGGGGGTGGAGGCGGGTTGTGGCGCTGATGATGATGATGCATGGGGGCGGCGGAGACTTCTCAACAAAGAGGGTAGTCCGATGGGGAGACAGAGAGAGAAAAAAAGAAAGTTTCTTGGGGAAGGTCTGGGGAGGTTGAGACAGGCAACTAAGACACCCCAAGCAGAGAGGAAGACGCTGTGATTATCAAGTATAATTAACTTTGAAAAAAAGTGAGCGGGTGACAGGCGAGCTTAAAGGCTGAGTGGGTGGTATGTGGATGACGGGATGGGTGGGTGGGACGATATCACGAGGGTGACCCCACAAAACGAGAGGGATTCGCCTGAGAAACAGATTTTTCGGGGGGGAGGGGGTTCATTGGACCCGATTCTTTATATTCAGAAACTTGAAAAACACGGAGACTTCAACTACTTCTGCTATCGTACTGCGAGTCACCGGTATGGTTCAAGAAATAACAGCTTAACATTATAACTTGATATTACTTTAAGTACCAGCCACTTTGCTTCTGTTGTTATGTTAATGGCAGTGCTGTTGTTGTAATGAAATGTCAACTCTTCTGTTGTGAAGTTGTTGTACTGAAAATTAACACGATTTTTTCACAGCATTGTTGCAATATCGTTATTTATTATAAGTACAAAACAATTATCACTTTGCGTTAGTGTTAATTTTTTCGCGTTGTTTGACGTCTTTCCTTGACAAGTTCTCATGTAACGGAGTAGGATTCAGTCTGTTGTTGGAAACTGTCAGCAAAGCTTCAAACTAGTTATGATCATAACTGAGCCTAAGCCATACTTGAAGTCTTAGGACGTCTTGTAGAGTCTTAGATTAGTCTAGTTGTTTGGGGGATAATCTGAAATGTTTTTCCTTGAATGCAAGGTAAAAAACGAGTCTGTTTTATTTAGAGCAACTGTTATGATAATACGTTGTATGACTGAAGTTCCACAGATGTTATAACGATGAGAATTTGAACTTTCAAATCCACAGCCAAGCGGAAGTTTCGCCCGGTTTCACTTTTGGCCATCATTGTCTTTGTAATCTTAGCAAGCTCACTCAGTGTTTTATTTCTTCCTTTCGCCGATTAATACGGTCACATGGGATTTACGTGTAGGCGTACTTTTATAGAATGATTCAGGCTTTTAAGCATGCACGCGCGTGTACACACACACAAATTATATATATATATATATATATATATACATACACACAAATAAGTATATATATATATATATATTATATATATAAATATATATATGGTGTGTGTGTATGTATGTAAGTATGTATGTATGTATGTATGTATGTATGTATGTGTAGTAGCATCTGAGAAGCTCTTGGGACATGTGGTAAAAGTTCACAAACCATTTCTTATCACCAGACGATTATAAACATTCAAGATTATAAGTCATAACAGATCGGAGATTACACAGTGCAACGTTTGAACATGGAAACGTAGTCTTCGGCCTGTACTGCTGTTTTTTCCGAAATTGACATATAGGAAATTATTGAAGGTTGTGAGTGACTCACCAAAGATAATGTATTTAACAGAATAATTTACTCAGCGAAGTACGCTTCTGACGATCTAGGTCTATAATTAAGAAACCTTTAATTCGAGTATGGGCGAGCAATCGTAAAAAAAAATATATCAGAGAGAGAGAGAGAGAGAGAGAGAGAGAGAGCTTTGAATTATTATCAGAATCTGAACATGTGACGTGGTACCTCCGTATCTTTTACTTCACTGTTCTATTCCTCTCAATCAAGGTATAGCATTTCATTACGATCGGCTTCGGTCTATGACACCCACGAAAATGTGATTTTTGTCCTTTACAGGGACCGTGAATAACCACAAGGGAGCTTTTGCCCATCATCCTTGCATCCTAATAGAGAGAGAGAGAGAGAGAGAGAGAGAGAGAGAGGCAGTAGGAGATCACAGAAAGAGACTGCCCAGAGCTGGAGATCTATCATTAATGTAAGGACAAGCTAAAAAGATGATTGGAGGGAAATGAAAGGTTCGCTGGCCAATTAATCCACAAAGGCTTCTCCCACGACAATAAGGGGAGTTTGCAGCGTAGGCCTACCTCGCAGTGAAAAATTATAAAAATCAATGCAGTGCAGAGGTAGAGAAGAGGTCGCTTACAACGCGATCAAACGCCAAACCGTTTAACGATTCTCAACAGGTTTGAATTTCCGAGCACAACGAATTTAGTTCTTTAATAATGAACGCACTGTATACGTTGTCTAATGTCCGCTTTCTTTCATTCGGCACGCCATTGATTCTTTATTCAAAAGATTTAATTTTATAAAATGATTTTGTTTATTGGGTCTTCAGTAACATTTTGTTGTGAATACATAAAAAAAGTCATACGTACAATGGATTATTCTTTTTGTGGAATGTGTCAGGTCTGACGTCCAAGAAGGTTACATCATGGTCATGTGGCATATGTGAAATACGCTATTAGTTTAATCTGATTCTGCTGTTTAGGTATTTGTGTAAAGACCCCCATGTATATATATATATATATATATATAAAATGTATGTTATGCACACACACACACACACACATATATATATATATATATATAGAGAGAGAGAGAGAGAGAGAGAGAGAAAAAAAATCGGAATATAATATACTGATAATGCATAAGTTTAAAAGAGGCTGAAATATATAAATCTGTGTTTTTAAGTACAGATGTGGATAATCAGTTAACGAATTATCAGTTTACACTCGCATTTAAACCTACTGTACGTGGGCTGAGATTCTCATCTTTAATAAATATCTGAGCTCCAATATCAATTACTACAGTACAGGGGATAATACTATTATGACTCGGTCCTCTCTACATGAAGAAGGCAATCTGTGACGTAAAAATCAAAAACAATATTCAAATTTCTTTTTGGTAACTTTAATTTCTGTTTGACAACCTGTGGCAAGTACGGGCGCCTGTGGCAGTCATTTACCGAAGGCTTTACTGTAGATAAGATGATCGTTAACGGGTGATACTTATTGTTACCTCAACCTAATATTTTTTAGTTCGACCAATGCCTTCGAACTGGCTACACCTGGAGAAATTATTTCTTTTGTAGTTGTATAATTATATATCCGACAAGAAAATGAACATCCTATACGAGTATAATATATAAAAGAAAGAACTTTCACATGATTATAATTATAATTATCACACAGACATCACTGATAAGCAGTGCACTCTAGATGAGTCTCAAAGTCTGATTAACATATTAGAAAATATGCTGTAATAGGCATACTTTTACTCAGCCGTTGCATCTGAATGGAGACACTCCGGTTTGCACAAATCTCAAAAACAGATGAGTGTCAGAAACAACTCGATAATGACCGTGCAGTCACCGGGGATCCCATGAACTCGATCTCTGGGGTAGGAGGAAAGAAGAGGAGGGAAGAGGCAGAAGTCGCCCCTCCATACCTTTCAATAAACACAACTGGCAATGGCAAGGACCCTTGAGGCGCCAGAAAGGGAAGGAAAAACCTCAGTGTAGCCCAGTCACGTTTCGGTGGTTCCCAATGCGTGCGTCGGCAGGGGGGAAGAACGGACGGGAATGCAGCAGGAACTGCGAGGAGGAGGAGGAGGAGGGGGCTGGGAAGGGAGGAACCAGAGGAGGAGGAAAAAGGAAGGAATACCAGCATGCCAGAAACAATACCGCAAAGGTGATCCCAACAGATTGTCTTTCTTCTTACCTCCCTCATTCTCTCCTAGTCCCATTTTCCTCATTACCGTTCTACCGCAGATATCCTACTTCTTTTCCTATGGGCCCTTCGCCTCTCGACCCCCAACCTTTCCTGAACGCATTCAGCGTAAGCGTTGGACCAAAGTCCTCCTCCTGAAATTCCCCTCCCCCCCATCAGTAACAAAGCACTGACAACTTATAACTCCTCCGGGCTACATCTGCCATTGATATCGAAGCCTCGAAATCCTGTAGGAGCGAGGTGTCCCTGACACTGACTCCTTTATATCCAGCCAGGAACTGGGGAAACAAGAATGAAGGCACTGAGAAGTTGAAGATTATAAATTAGCATAAAAATCACGCAGTCTCTCTCTCTCTCTCTCTCTCTCTCTCTCTCTCTTTCTCTCTTTAGGGATCTAGGTGATGGAGATAGTGTGCCTGTGATGAAGCTGCTCATTCAGTATAAATCATCTATGGGAATTTGAGTAAAGGGACGGGTATTATGAAGAATAGTAGGTAGTAATAGTAGAGAGAGAGAGAGAGAGAGAGAGAGAGAGAGAGATAGATAGGAGGTTTCAGGTTGACCGCAAATTCCCCGCCTGCATCGAAATTACGCCTCCGGACGTGATGGAGATGGGTCTCCTGGATTAGAAGCCTACGTAACACAGAGAGAGAGAGAGAGAGAGAGAGAGAGATGAATGGTCACGTTGGGAAAAACGCATAGTGGTGGAGGTTGGGGGGGAGGAGACGGAGGTTGCTGGTAAGACGCGAAGTGGGCCTATGTAAACCATTTTTTAGGCCTGCGTAAGCCTCTTTATGGCCCAATGCATCCGTACACTTAAATTCAATACCTTGGCCTTGGAGACACTCAGTCTCAGTGTGTGTACGATCCCTGGGGTCTGATGTTTCTCTCTTTTTCTTTCCTTTCTTACTTTCTTCTTTTTAGAAGACTTAAAAAAGATGCCCATTTTTTTTTTCAAGAATCCGCAGCCATGATAAGATCTTATCATGTGTGCTTGAAATGATACTAAATAGAACTGTTAAGGACAAAACTAAAA
>JANJGK010008269.1:12500-27399 GCA_039081455.1 Macrobrachium rosenbergii
ATAAGGATTATGCGTACACACACACAAACGTGTGTATGTATATATATATATATATATATATATATATAAATTATCAACAATGTCTTTATGAAATATATGCTAATTCTCGTCATGGAAGAGAACGAATCTAGCATATTACCAGTTCATGATAAGCTTCCGAGCTCTCTGTTGAGCGTAACGTCCTAAGATGACATTTCATGGCAGGCACGACAAATCTAACAGCCAGGGGAAAGTTGCTTCGTTCAAGCAGGACTTGACTGTACGCGATTAGGCCTACTTCATTTTAATTCTAGTAGCGGTTCAGGCTAGTCTTTTTCCTTAATATTGGATTCAATTATTTTCATTTTGAGGCCAAAACATCAATTTTGGGGCTGGTGCTTTCAGTTTTTGTCTGTTTCAAGAACGATTTTCTCGCCTGAGCAATGCTGTAGTCCTTGTAATCATGAAAGAAGTTCATGTAGTACTAAGCGTCGCTTTTGAAATTAAATGACAGTTGTCATTTGAAAATCTGACGAGTTTCTTGTAAATATGCTTTGTCCTCTGAAGGGCGTAATTCTTACAACTTACTAAAAGAATGAAACAACTGCAAGTGGTAAAGTGCGGCTGGAATCGAAGTGCCGGTCAATGTAATGCCCGTTAGGATTATGATACAAGCGTTGTCACTTTTCAAGATAAGCTTTCGTAGCCTTTTGGAAGTATTGTGAATATTATTTTAATCTTTTTTCTCGTGGTTTCAGGATTCCGATGGTCGGTAAAGAGAGAGAGAGAGAGAGAGAGAGAGAGAGATGATGACGCTATCAATGGTGCTACGTGGTAAAGGGGCACATACAGAAATTACAGCTTTCAGTTAGGGAGGCCCTACGGGTTTCGATAACATTTATAGGAGAAGCTTGGGTATGAAGACTGCGTTCTTCTATATGTTTTATTGACTGTTATTACTATCTTGTTTATTTTCGTGTGGGTTCCGTGTTCATGAATACAGAACATTCATTCGGTCTAGGTGATTAATAAACAAGTAAAAAGTGTGGTTCCTCGTTGGTTGAGTCGGTAGTGTTGTCGGCTAGCACTCTGCTAGGTCCGAGTTCGAGTCTCCGACCGGCCAATGAAGAATTAGAGGAATGTATTTCTGGTGATAGAAATTCATTTCTCGGTATAATGTGGTTCGGATTCCACAATAAGCTGTAGGTTCCTTTGCTAGGTAACCAATCGGTTCTCAGCCACGTAAAATAAGTCTAATCCTTCGGCCAGCCAGCCCTAGGGGAGCTGTTAATCAGCTTAGTGGTCTGGTTAAACTAACGTATACTTAACTTTTAAGTAAAAAGTGCGCCGAAGTTTCTCCGGCGCAATCGAGTTTTCTATACTTAATAAAAGAAAAAAAAAAAGTTTTCTATACAGCCGCGGCTTATGAAACTCAGCCACTGTCCGGAGGTGGCCCTGTGTTGTTGGTACCCATGGCTTTGCCAGAAGTACGATCATGACTAACATTAACCTTAAATGAAATAAAAACTAAAGAGTCTAGAGGGCTACAAGTTGGTATGTTTGATGACTGGAGAGTGGATGCTCAACATACCAATTTGCAGGCCTCTAGCCTCAGTAGTTTTTAAGATCTGAGGGCGGACAGAAAAAGTGTGGACGGACAGACAAAGCCGTCACATTAGTTTTCTTTTACAGAAAACTATAAACGGAGGATAAGTTTATTTCAGCGACAAGCAAACATCTTTAAAATCCACAGATCACCAACCGGGATAACTTCTCTCCAAAAATGAAAAAGAAATGAATAAAAATTGGAAATTAAAGTCTGGATAAATTACGGGGAATAATATATTATCCCTCTCTGAACTGGAAGCTTGCCAAGAAACGTTCCGCAAGTCATTTGATAAACTGACCTCGACGCGAATATTCACTAGCGACTCCATTTTCAAATTCTTATTGTTTCTGAGAGAAGACACGCGACCTCCGGAAGTAATGGTACACCCTATTAGGGTCAGACGCTTCGCTTCATTGGAGTTTTTGACATTTTCTGTTTTTAGCTTTCTGTAAAAGAAAACTATTGTGCCGGCTTTGTCTGTCCCGTTCGCACTTTTTTCTTTCCGCCCTCAGATCTTAAAAACTACTGAGGCTAGAGGGCTGCAAATTGGTATGTTGATCATCCACCCTCCAGTCATCAAACTTACCAAATTGCAACTCTCTAGCCTCAGTAGTTTTTATTTTATTAAGGTTAAAGTTAGCCAAATCGTGCATCTGGCAACGATATAGGATAGGCCACCAACGGGACATGGTTAAAGTTTCATGGGCCGCGGCTCATACAGCATTATACCGAGACCACCGAAAGATAGATCTGTTTTCGGTGGCCTTGATTATACGCTGTAGCGGCTGTATAGAAAACTCGATTGCGCCGAAGAAGCTTCGGAGCATTTTTCACTTGTTTTCAGATGTTCCGACGAGTCTCCGAAATACGATGAGGTAAGATCGTATAACTGCATTATTCAGTTTAAAATGAGAATATTCCCGGAGGGGGTTAATGCTGTCAGTGCACCTGACGTGATGCACTGTATGCACAAGATCACAAGTGTCTTGTGTGGGTATTACTGAAGGATGTTTGCGGCGTCCCCTTCCTCCCCGAGCTGCTCCCACTTCACTTTTTTGCCTTTTTTTTATCTCCGTTCCTACTTCCTTTCTCTGATCTTGCTGTCCAACTTCTTTAACATTTACTTTAAAATCTAAAACTGTTGGTTTTCTCCCTGTTTTACCTTTATATTCTTGTACTTTACCTTGCTGTCCAGCCACTCCAACTGCCTCTTTACACTGTTTTCAGCGCTGAATGGCCAAAAGTACCCCAGTGCTTGGCGTGACAGCCTAATTTTCATAAAATCAATTTCATAAAAATTAAAATAAAATAAAATTCGTAAAAAGACAAAAAAATAAATAAATAAATACAATTCATAAACATGACAATAAAACTAAATTCATAAAAATGACAATAAAGCAAAATTCATGAACATGATAATGCGACCAACAGATATATGAATCATTAACTACGTTGAGTAGGTGTTCCTACTGTTTTGGGTAACTCGATGAAGTTGCGGACAAAAAGAGAAAAAAAAGAGAGGAAAAAAAGGACTTGAAGCCATCGCAACACTGCTGAGCAGAAAAAACAAAATTGTGCACATGCCAACTCACGGTCGAGGATCAATAGCAGAGTGCCATCACTTTGGCCCATAGGCCTACTAATGTTCTCCATGACCCTTTATCTCGTGAAATCTGCGATAAAACCAGAGGAAGAAGAAGAGAGAGAGTGAGGGCGGGGGTGGAGGGGTGGGGGGATATAAAAGAAGAAATTTCCTCATGTAGGTGGCAGGACGAAAGAAGAGAAAAGTCGCATAATATCCGCTGCCGGCTTCTATCGCACGCCGCTATCACGTTGCCTACCAAGGCCTATAAAGACTTTTTCGTACGCTCGTTGCCAATTTTACCTCTCACTCTCTCTTCCTCATCGTCATCTGCTCGACAGTAAGCCGCTTGCCAATGTACACACACACACACACACACACACACACACACACACATCTGCATATATATAGATACATTCACAACAGCGCAGAGTCGTTGAATATTTCCAATGTTGAGTAATATTCAAATTTGCTTTGGGAATTCATCCTGGTTGTTAAGAAGTTTTTCCTTTTCGTTTGAAAATGCTTCAAGGTGAATTAGAGGTGTCGTTTACAACCAGGTAATTTTGTCTGATCAATAAACCGCGAAAAAAAATTAAGACAACGAAAAGAAAAATTATGTGAAAAAAAATAAAGCTGAGATATTTAGACAAACGCAAGGGAGTTATCGCAGTACTGATAAGACTCGAAGATTAAAAAAAAAAAAAGAAAACGAAGCGACAAAGTTCTTGCTTTACCACAAGCCTTCAGAAAAATAAAGCAGAAAAAAGTGGAACTATAGGAAAAAATATCAACTGCGACCAGATATAAGCACGGAAGCTACCTCGTTATTTACAACAAACGCGATACTGCGAGCAGCGAGAATGAGGAAGTAAGATCAAATTTAACAGGTGAAGCATTTGGCATGATACAACTGCATCCAGCGCAAGAACGCAGTGACACGTTCAAGTCGAGGTTGGTAGCTATTAAGAAGCAACACGTGAAATAATATTACCCTACCATATTTTATTCATTTATTCGCTATCATAAATGATAAACGAGTCAAAAATGCGCCGAAGTTTCTTCGGCGCAATCGAGTTTTCTGTACAGCGTATAATGCTGTATGGAACTCTCTGCCACGGCCCTTGAAACTCTCACCCGCGGCCCATGAAACTTTCAGCCACGGCCAGGTGGTGGCCTTTTGTTGTTGGCACCTATAGCGGTGCCAGACGAACGATTATGACTAACTTTAATCTTAAAATAAAAACTACAGAAGCTAGAGGGCTGCAGTTTGGTATGGTTTGATGATTGAAGGGTCGATGATCAACATGTCAATTTGCAGCCCTCTAGCCTCAGTGGTTTTTAAGATCTGAGGGCGGAGAGAAAAAGTGCAGACGGACAGACAAAGCTATCTCAGTAGTTTTCTTCTACAGAAAACTTGAATAAAATAGATAAAATAATGGTATAAATATACATCTATTTAAATGCAACTTCAATCATGAACGACTATTATTAGCGACGGGATACAATGAATCTTAAAAAAAAAATGACATTACATTAAGGCAGAGGGGAGATGCTAGAGACACAGGTGCAGCTGCGCCCCTTACACCTTACCATGCAGGTAATTGTTCCAAAGCCTCGTGACCTCTGTATTTGAGATTCTTTGGATGCATTGATGGTTAGCCCTTTAGAGGTCGAAGCGATGTAGAAGTCTTTCTTGTATGAGACTAGATTCTCTGCTCTATAACACACAGAAACACACACACACGCATATATATTATATATATACATATATACAGTATATATATAATGTGTGTGTGAGTGTATATGCGTATGTATGTATATTAAGCAAGGTCGCAAAATGTGCAAAGCTTTTGGTTATTCTTCTATCTTCTTAGCAGAAGACTTTTTTTTTTGGAAGGGGGTGAAAAAATAAGCCCACCAAAATTCATTATATTCCAAAGTTCAGTACTACAAAATACTAAAGATTTCACTAATAACTGATTAAAGTACACACATTGCCACAATTAAAAGTCCCATGCGATCGTAAAAGACGTAGGGAAAGACAGTTTACCAATCCAAGGTGCCTAATTACTGAACGGCATTCGATAACAGTAACCGGGAGTTGATAAAGTTTTTTTGGAAATTAAAAGCCTCATCAACAACTGAGGGAGAGAGAGATAATGTATGTCTTTATAACTCACCAGGAAAAAAATTCGCAGAAGAGCCAAACTCACAATTTCAGAATCAAAATAATGATTGACTCGTTGAGTAGTATATAATTATAATCTTATAATACGAATACTTCAGAGTGCCTTTGGAGCACACACACACACACACACACAAAGCCATCAAACGCTATCACTATCACTAAAAACTAACATTTCTGCCCCAATTTACGTAACCCGAAGGAGAATTACATTTACCTGATGGACGAACTGAAAAAAGTACCTGAATACCTGCGAGTGGTGGGTTGTTTGATTCGCACGTGCACTCTGCCGGCCATCTTTTGCCTTCTTTCAGACAGATTTGACACTAAGTGGTTTAAAAATAGAGGCACATTTGAATCGCATTAGGTCGTTACAGTATGTCACATGAATAAAATGGATTTCGACGCCAATCTATGCTCTGCACACACACACACACACACACACACACACAGATATATATATATATATATATATAGTTCAGCCTGGAAAATATTCAGTCCTCCGTTTAGTGGGATATCTTCCCTCCATCATTATAATGTGGTCTTTTGAAAACAACCATGAAATGTAAACTCATACTAGGGCACCGAAAAATCTTACAACCGCAAACTTACAATAAAAAAATAATAAAGTACAACATACCACAACCTAGAAAATGAAAAAGAATAGTATTATTTCCGTTTCGCGAAGTGTCAAAAAATTCCTGGGTGTCTATTTTTGGGTCTGGGCGGAAAGAGGCGAGAGGGAAGGCCATTGTCTGCATTTCTGTCCTTCGCCAGTCAGGTTCCTCCACTACTACTAGGCCCGGCTGCGAAGCTTTTCGGCACAGTCTGGGCCTAATAACGGAACGACCGCATATCAGATTCGCACGCTTTCGCCCTAAAAATTTAAAAGCCCACAATTTGTTTACAGGTGCCCTTGAGGCAGAGAGATTTAAATTTTTTTCCCGACCCCTGGTTTTAAAAGCCACGGTCTGCTACAATCTAGATAGGCCTATACATATGACAACTTCTTTCGATTATTCCCATTAAACATGAAAAAAAGAAAACATCAAATCCTAAATTAGTTTTCACTATGTGTAGCATAGTGAGAGGAATTCATTCTAATCATCTCATAGCCTAGGTAATTTCCACTCAATCTCCCTCCCCACCCTACCTTGATCCAATTATAATGAGACGTTATCAAACCTGAGGATGATTTATCACGCTAGCCTGAGCTCACCACATTAACAGAGAAAAAATGAGAGAGAGAGAGAGAGAGAGAGAGAGAGAGAGAGAGAGGTCTCATAGGCCTGATGTTTATGTCAGCTCAGCGGCCATGAAAGGTGGGTGGCTGGCATGCATTTTCATAGGCCTAACACCACCAAAAAAGTCCCATGACTCACTACCCAACCCGGCTATAGTTACAACAACCGCCAATATATACAGGGGAGGGGGTCTTGGGTGTAGGGGATGGGGGAGGGGAGGGAGAGGATTATGCGGATGGAGCCACCATCCATGGAAACAGGAATGGCCGGGTTGGTTGTTTGTGAAGTGGGAGGGGGGGTGGGAGTTGAGTGGGGTTGGGGGATGGGGGGGGAGAGTAAAGGAGCCTCAGAGAAAAGAAGGCAGCATTTTGTTGTTAGTTTCTGCGTTAGCTGCTGCCCTTTCAGGAAACATTATTTTGGACATTAAATACACTTACGTTAGAAGGTGCAGTTACGAAACTTGCACAATATATATATATAATATATATATATATATTATATATATATATGCGTGTGTGTGTTTGTGTGATGATTATAATCACATTTTCACATATACGTATATGTACGAATTTGCGTGTAAAGATGTATAATATATATATATATCTATATATATATATATATATATATATATTCAGTTGTATTCCACATAGAAAAATGAAAGATGTTTTGGTTAGAATATGCCCAACACTTTCGTTGATTGGAGGACGAAACTATTGTCCATAGTCTAACCAAAACATCTTCCATTTTCCTATGTGGAATACAACTGAATAACATATCTTCGTGTCTAAGAAGATTACCAGTATTATATATATATATATATATATATATAATGGATGTGTCCAGCCATGCTCTCACAGTCACGGAGAGTGAAAAGACAGTACTCACAGAAAGTCAGTAAATTATTTTTCTACTGGAATAACACATCCCAGTTTCAATTTGCGTATGAGAGAGAGAGAGAGAGAGAGAGAATATTCAAGTTTATATACACACCATCAGTCATACTGATGTGTTTACGCCGCCCTTTATTGAAGCGACAAATCATTATTATTAAAGTAATTCAATATTCTCATAACCCAAACTAAGTTTTTTTTTCTTTATCTAATGTGGCAGATAACTCCCCCAGGAGTAAAATACCTAGTAACAAAATGCCGTCGTTTTCATTCACAGTATGAAGGAGATAATCATTCTTCAAAGGAAGGAAAAAAAAAAAAAAGACTGAGCACGTGTGAGATGACGGGTATGAAAAAAAAAGTGTTTTATGGATAGGGCGTGTTATATTTATCCTTATGGAAATCAGCACTTCTATGCCTCTGTGCGCCCGAGTCGTCCTTACTTTGGCACGTGCGAAGAAATTTGCATGTGTCAGTAGCGTGTGTTGAAACTTCCGACTGGCTCGGGCGGATCTGAAACTCTCAGATGGAATCAAAATGGAATACAGGAGACGCTTCTGTTTCGATCTTGTTCTGTTCACGTTTCACATTTTGAATTTGAGAGAACTAGGGGCATATGGGTAGAATTTCACAGGTATTATTTTGTACACTGACGCTGCAAATCTGGTTCGGCTATTATGAATGAAAAGTAAAAAGTGAAAAAAAAAATACAAAAGCAATCACCACTTTATTACATAATGAAATGAGAACAATGGAAACAGTGCATGTGATCAACAGAGATTCCTTTATAAACTAAAATATCTCTGGAAGTTTTAAGAGAAGCCGACCTATTTGCACGCACAAGCACAAACTGAAGCATCCATTTGGGGCTCTTCGGACAAAATAGATCGGTACCGATAAGTTGGTAAGGCACACGGTTCTGCCAGCCACGACTTCCACTTATATCTTTATGTATGTTCCACTGATGCTTATCTCTGCTTTACTTGAATGCCTCACGTGAATTGTAGTCGAAAGCATAAAATTTGCTTCCTTTATTTCTTGGGATTCTACGAGCGACTTTTATCATCTCCAACTACTATTCTTATATACCTCAGTGATGGCCTGTTAGATCATTGATATCCTGCGCACAATCTCCTCTCTTGGCAGCCTTCACTGGACAGTTATTACTCATGAAAAATTATATTTCTTCCTCTTCTATAAGGGAGCAAGAGCCCGTGATGGCACAAAGCCAGTTCGAATCTAGAACGAACGAATGGCTTACTCTCAGGAGATCTTACCCTCCCTCGAATCTCCTCGTGGAAGTTGTCTGCTGTTCGTATAGTTGTGCTTGAAGGCAGTACCTTTTGGTGCAAAAATCCGACGGGACGGGAAACTCGATGCTTGTATATTGCCAAGGGTACAGGGAACAAGAAAATAATGAAAGGGAAAGGAGGAAGACCTAAGCTTAAATGCAACGATAAAACTGTTAGCTAAACATCGGAAGAGAGAGAGAATCGGGGCACCGCGCAACCAAGGACTCTATCCTAGTTGCCACTGAATAAACGTAAGAAGTGGTAGCTTGGCAGGAGTTACGAGGCCCTCCCCTCTCATAAAGGGGCAACGACGATGACCTTAGGAACAAAGAGAACTGAGAGAGAGAAAAAAGGGGGGATGTCATTGATTGCTTTTGGTTAAATCCTGTCGATAAGGAGAACCGATAAGAAAGCTCCCGAAAAATGACTATGCTGTCCTAATCTTGAGATAAAAGATTTTGACTTAGAAACAAACACTGATTTTTTAAAAGCTGATTAAGTTATCTTAGCCATTAATGTGGATGCTCCAAGCTAAGTTTGAGGTTGGTGAAATTTATCAAGTTACGCTTGTCAAGTTACTGTAGACCTTAACAAAATGCTCCTCAAAGCTAGCGGTGAGGTTTAAAACAAATTAATTCAGAAAAAAATAAATATATAAATAAAGGAATAGAATAAAGAGATGCCAATCTAACGACAAAGATTTCACGCAAATACTTATCAATGATTACACACAAGGCAAATACTTGATCAAGACCCTTTGTCTAAAAATTCTCATTACATATGGGACGTCAATAAGCGTCTAATACAGACTAGTCCAGCACTACGTAGGAATCCATTGCTGCATAAGAACATGTACGTGTGTTTGTCTGTGTACACAGTGTGTAGGACAGGTGGGGGAGGAGTAGGGAGGAAGAGGAGGAGAAGAGGGAGGGAGGAGTAGGGGCCCTGGGCAATTTCCATTTAGAGGCGAGGTCTAAGAATGCCATAATCTGTGCGCGGCAGGTAAAAATTCGCGTGCTATGGGCCTACTTAGTTAACGGTTCGGGGAGTTTACCTGTCATGTGTTTTTGTCATAAGGTGACATTCAGGTTTTAATTTTTTTCTCCCCCTCGCCCTGGGACTCAAGGACGGGAAGGACGGAATTAAGGAATGTAGATGGCGGAATTCTGGGGATAAATGAATAATGGCACGACGACAGAGAGAGAGAGAGAAGAGAGAGAGAGAGAGAGAGAGAGAGCATCACCCTTGGGAGGAAGTGGTTAAAACTTAACGGGAACAAAGCGATGCAAAACTATGCATTTCGCGACATTATACACACATACATGCATACATACATTTATATATAGAATATATATATATATATATATACATATAACACATATAGATACACACATATATATACTGTATATATGTGTGTGTATCTATGTATATGTATATATATACATATATATATATATATTTATATGTATATAATGTATATATGTATAATTATATATATATATATATATAATATATATATATATATATATATATGTGTGTGTCTGTGTGTGTGTGTATGTGTGCGTGTGTGTTTATATCAAGGGTGGAAAAAGACTCCATTCAAGCCTTTAGTGTGTTTACGATATATACATCCCTGAGGGCTTACACTTTCATTTAAACACGGAGGCAAATGAGAAAATATCTTCACCTGCACCTTATTTTGATATTTACTTTCATCACGCGTCTTGAACCATCATATCCCGCATGGACATGTATATGAAAGAATCCCTTAGGGAGCATAAGTAATTTCATATCACTTTGGGAGAAGATGAAGAAAAAAAATTTACAGGATAAGTATCATATGTTTAACAAACATTTGCTTAGAGTTCAAGATAATCATTGGAAGTACATCTTTGTAGTGCATCGAAGATTTATTGAGTTCTTATTTTATCGAACTCATTCACAGATGTCATTTGAACCGGACGACGATAAAAAGTATGTCAGAAATATTTTCCACCACGCTAGTGAATAATCACAGTTCAAGAGGCACCCGAATCCTTCAGTTTTATTTAGAGCATTCTTGTCGATTACCTTTCCCTACTCTTGATAAACGCACGTACATCTATCTCATGGATGTTGATAGCCGGAACCTGCGTCTGATAAAAGGCAAACATTGACGAAGGCCTCTGTTGGAGAAAGAAGTTAATGGTAACAGTATGACGGTACTTGCTAATGGTAATGATGATGCTGAAAACGATTGAGCTTACAAGGGAAAAGTTTATCTGTCGGGGTGTGGTGGCTGAGTTTTTTTTTCTTTTTTTTTTGGTTGGGGGAGGTTGGGTGGGGGGAGCTTGTATGTAAGTCTGATGCCTCTTCTCAAACAATTCCTTCTCAACATCGTAATCCCCTAGCCTCCTTCTTCAGGCACAGTCTCCCCACCTCCCCACCTCCCCCACCCACCCCACCCCCGGTCCTCCCTACCCAACCCCCAAATTCCCGAATCCTCCTTAGCCACCTTCAGACCATTCTGGTGCCTTTCTGTACACATTTTTCTGTCCTTTTGGACGATCATCTCCCTTGTGGGTCATCCTTAGGAGCATCAAAATGTTTCCCGTCCTTATAAAGATCGCCGTTCCCTCTCCCCCCCCCTCCTTCTTCCTCCTCCCTTGTGTAACGACAGCTTCCTCTCCCCTCACTCTCTCTCTCTCTCTCTCTCTTCATTGCTCCACACACACACACATACATAAAACACACACACACACACACACGCACCCAAGGATTCGATACTCTCCAGTCCCAGGCCCCTACGTTCATTCCGTTAAAAGACGCTCTGCCGAGCACTCCTGGAACCTGACTAAAAAGGCGCAAAAATGGATCAACAACGCGCAAAATCGCCCCCAAAACGACGAAGTATTGTGGGCCTTAAGGCATCCCTTTGCAGAGGCGGAAACTGCAGGCTTTGGTCGCTTCATTTGCATACTACGGCAGAAGGGTGCAGTTAGCATTTCTAATTATGACCTAGAGGAACCTTCTAAAGGCCAATATTATCTGTCCTCCGCTTCCGTTGCAACAGAGCTTCTGTTTGTTTCCGAGTCATCTTTGAAAAGCTCGTTGACTCCTTTACCACCGTCAGTTGATTTCACTTTATGCATACTAAAAAAAAAACTCTCGCATGAGCACTGAGTTAATAAATACACGTATCTGAAGGAAAGTATGCAGCTGCTGTTAACGGTGTGTATACAGACTAATATATAGACAAGCGCATATTCGCTAATTTTCCTTCGGTTCTCCAGACAGTTCACAAAAGCGGCATTCTTTACGGTATGGGTGGGCGTGCTGCACCCTCACCTTGAACAAGACCATAGCGTGGGTACCTACACCCACCAGCAGGCCTCCGGCGGACAAGATGTGTCTGTAGGCCTAAAACACTAATGATAGCAGGGAATAGATACTACGCTACTCAGAACATATACCACATGGGGCAGATCCTCTCTCTCTCTCTCTCTCTCTCTCTCTCTCTCAAACGCCAATTACACATACATACACACACACACACACTCACGTCTTGCTCAGAAAAGGAAACACTGGAATTTCGCAGAACTGGAAACTCGATGTGCAAGACGACTGGAACTTTTAAACCATTACCACTGGTATGATTTGTAATACCAAGACTATTACCATGATGGCTTTTCCACTTCTCTACTGAAAACAACAACAGCAAAAAACAATAACAATGATCATTATTATAATGATAAAACAATAACTTCTCAGTGTACATTTAACCAAAACAAAAGCAAAACATTAATGACAATTAAAAGGCAAACCATGATG
The DNA here is from genome assembly GCA_039081455.1 of Macrobrachium rosenbergii. Lineage (NCBI taxonomy): Eukaryota > Metazoa > Arthropoda > Malacostraca > Decapoda > Palaemonidae > Macrobrachium > Macrobrachium rosenbergii. The sequence goes on from JANJGK010008269.1 coordinate 25,095, forward strand.
TTTCATACGCGTAGCAAAATACACACTGGCCCTCTGTGGAAAGTTGCCAAAAAGATGAACTGTGCAGAATAGAGAATGGTCATGTGACAGGACTCTACCGTTGGAGCAAAGTATCCCTACAAAATATGAGCTGCCTATATCACGGTAATGTAAATGTGGAAACTGTAACATATAATGGTAGCCAAAATGCCTTTTAGCAACACAACCTAACCATCTTGCAAATATCAGTGGAAATGCTCTTTCTGTATGTACAGTATATACATATAATATATATATTATATAATATATATATATATACATATACACAGTATATTAGTTCCTCGTTGGACGGATCGGTATAGTTCTCGGATAGCACTCTGCTGGGCCCGCGGTCGAGTCTCCGACCGGCCAATAAAGAATTATAAGAATTTATTTCTGGTGATAGAAATTCATTTCTTGCTATGATGTGGTTCGGATTCCACAATAAGCTGTAGGTCCCGTTGCTAGGTAACCAGTTGGTTCTTAGCCACGTAAATTAAGTCTGATCCTTCGGGCCAGCCCTAGGAGAGCTGTTAATCAGCTCAGTGGTCTGGTTAATCTAAGGTGTACATATATACATACACACACAAATATATATATATACATATATATATGTATATATATATTTATATACATTCACATACGCACACACACATATATATACATACACATATACACTATATTATTACACACACACACACACACACACACACACATATATATATATATATATATATATATATACAAAATTATTGGCCCATCTTCCTGGTCCCCATATACACTCATATCCCTCCTCTTCCTGACAACACCTCTTAGTTTTCTTCTTTCGCAAACGCTTTCGAACTCTCACTACTTTTTGTAATTTCTCTACACTCTCCCAATCAGTACCATATTAACGTTAAACATCGGCCAGTCCACAACTCATTGTCTTATTCTACAACTTTGCAAGTACATCTGCTAATTTTCTATGACATATCTCATCATTCCGTTTACAAAGATATTGAAGAGACGTGGAAACAGCAAGTCAGATACCCTCTCACCACAAACGAGTTGGAACGGTGAATATTATTATTATTATTATTATTATTATTATTATTATAATTATTATTATTATTATTATTATTATTATTATTTCAGTAGATGAAACCTATTTACATGGAACAAGCACACAGGGACCATTGACTTGAAATTCAAGCTTCCAAAGAATATGTTGGTTTCAACCACCCACCGCAGACCTCACACTGCTGCATTAACTGATCATGATACAGAGTGAGTGATTTGTCATCGGCCTGGGGGAGACGCGAACCCGCTACATCTGAGTGTCATACCACGACGCTAACCACTATACCAGCGGACCAGATTAAATATCTCTAAACCACTTATTTTCGTACCATACATCCTCAACACATGTCACATAACCCCAGCATCAATCCTTGGCCCATAATAAGTCAAACACTCACCTGACGTTTCATAACAGACACTTGATCCACGCACCCTGTTCCTTGTCTGAGCTCACACTGTTTTTACCTCATCAATCCTGTTTTCTGTCACAGTATTTACATCAAAATCCTGCCCAACACTTTCCCCAGTGTACTAAGTAATATTCTGCCTCTAGTATCTTGCGGACTCCTCTATCACCTTTGTCTCCATGTAATGGACGAAGTGTCCTTTCACACAGCATTTCGGAACCTTTCCCTCATTCGGACATACCTTACAAACCCTGGTCGGCCACTCGCGCGATCGCCACGACGCATAACACAGGTGAATCCCTTCAGCTTCCGGTTTCTCTCCATATGCACAACACAACAAAGTAGCTGTTCGTCTTTTGTGAGAAACTCGATTACAGCATCAACTCTCTGTATCTTTGGGGATTTAGAACATCGTCCTAGTTACTGCCTACACAGTTTAAACGGTTCGCAACATATGTAAAGAAACTTCTCTTACACAAAAAAACTTTTTTTTTTTTTAAGATAAAGTATCTAATTTATCAGAAGTCGTTTCCGAAAAGCTCTGTTTCCGTCAGCTCGTCTGGAATTCTCGAATTTACGAGCGAAAGGGCTGAAGTGAGTCAAAGTTTCAAGCAGTTGATATTGCTGCTATATGTGGACCCGGTCAGGTTAAGCGTGTCATTCGGTTAATAGTTTAATTGTATTCAAGTCTTTATCAACACTTCTCAAGGTCATACTTGCATTATATGCATGTGCACAAACACATATATAAATGAATATATATATATATAATATATATATATATATATATAATATATAATATATATATATAATAATAT
>JANJGK010008270.1:0-27388 GCA_039081455.1 Macrobrachium rosenbergii
TCCGAAGTAACCATAAGTAAAGTCTTAAAAAGTCTAAATGATGGTCAAGTCCTAAAAAGTCTAGATAATGTTCGATTCTTAAAAAATCTAAATGATGTACAAATCTTAATAAATCTCAATGATGTTCAAGACATAAAAAGTCTAAATGATCTTCATATCTTGAAAACTCCAATGATGCTCAAGTCTTGGATAGTCTAAATGATCTTCAAGTCTTAAAAAGTCTAATCGCTATTAAAGTCTTACAAAGTCTGAATGATCTCCAAGTCTTAAAACATCTAAATGATGTTCAAGTCTGAAACAGTCTAAAGGATATTCAAGTTTTAAAAACTTTAAATGATCAAGTCTTCAAGTCTAAATGATGTGCATGTTTCAAAAAGTCTAACTCAAAGTCTTAAAGTCGAAATGATGTTCAAGTCTTAAAAGTCTAAATGATGTTCATGTCTTAAAAGTCTCAATGATGCTCAAGTCTTACAAAGTCTAAATGGTGTTCAAGTTATAAAAAGTCTATACAGTGTTCAAGTCTTAAAAAGTCTAAGCGATGCTAAAGTCCTAAAATTCTAAATGATGTTCAAGTCTTAAAAAGCCTAAATGGTTCTCAAGTCTTAAAAAAGTCTTGTTATATTAGTCTTAAAAAGTCTAAATGATGTTCAAGTCTTGAAAAGCCTAATTGATTCTCAAGTCTTAAAACGTCTTAATTATATAGCCTTAAAGCCTTAAAAGTCAAAATGATGTTCAAGTCTTAAAAAGCCTAAATTATTCTCAAGTCTTAAAAACTCTTAATAATATTAAAGTCTTGAAAAATCTAAATGATGTTCAAATCTTAAAAAGCCTAGTCTATATGATGTTCAACTCTTACAAAGTCCAAATGATAAAGTTTCAAAATGTGTGAATGATGTTCAAGTTTCAAAAAGTCTGAATGATGGTCAAGTTCTAAATAAAAGTCTAAATGATATTAAAGTCTTGAAAGGTCTAAAAAATTCTACACGATGTTCGAGTGTTATAAAGTCTAAAATATGTTCAAGACTTAAAAAGTCTAAATTACATTCAAGCCTTACAAAGTCTAAATGATTTTCAAGTCTTACAAAGCCTAAATGATGCTCAAGTCTTAAAAAGTCTGAGTAATATTCAAGTGTTAAAAAGTCCGAATAATATTCAAGCGTTAAAAAGTCTAAAATATGTTCAAGTCTCAGAAAGTCTAAATCATGTTCAATTCTTATACAGTCTAAATCATGTTCAATTCTTAAAAAGTCTAGATGATGTTCAAGTCTTGAAAAGTCTAAATGATGTTCAAGTCTTAACAAGTCAAGTCTAGATTATGTTCATGTATCCTGCTGGAACATCTGTACAAGGATGTATATATTTTAATGTACTCGACAGGGGACTGGAATTACTTATAAAATCTGTATATATATCTGATGAACAAATCCTAATAAACATCAAAATTACCTATTAAGAGACCACACTGAAATAAAATGAAGGGACGCTGCAAACGTTTACCTACAGTGCACCACGTGAGGTGCACTGATGGCACAACCACCCAACGAGGTTGCAAGTAGGCTATCTATGCTTAAGTATTAACTATCTATGCTTAACTATTAACTGTCCGAACTTAAAAAAGAAAACACATTAAGTCAAATCTAACACTGGTCTAAAACCTTTCAAGCAGCAAGAGAGCCTCATCCTTACAGACAATTAGCAGCCATTACTAATGAGACTGAGACTACAGTAAACCCTCACACTAATGGACTGTTCAGACGTCGCCTCCACATCTCCTATGTTTAATCTAACACAGTAATTATTAGGACACTGATGCCAGTTAGATCTACGGTAAACATGAATGAGTTCTTTGTAAACATTCGCGTGAGGGAAACATAGTGTTTACATTATGTCATTCAATTTACATTATAATCATTTACTTGAAACAGGCACTATGTGCATTTACAATGCGGGAACTACAATTTACAGATGAAGGTAAAATTCTTATGACTGAAGCACATTACACAGTTCAATTTACCGTACATTTGATTATTTGCTTAAAAGAAGTACAGTGGGTATTACAATACTGGGAACTATAATTTACAGATGTTTGTAATATATCATTATTAATGATGATGATTGAGGATTTGAGAGAAAAGTAAATAATGTAAAAAAAATGTGAAAATTTACAGATTTCTTATATTAAAGACTGCTTCAGGAGCAAGAGGCCGTGCTCGAATTAAAACCAGCTTTATTATATAAAATACTGTGAAATATACACTGAGTTTTCAGGCATACATAAAAATAATTTACTTTATAAAGTGTTACGACGAGGAGAATACTTGCATATTGAAGTGGCCCTTAGGAGTAAAAAAAAATCTTGTGTGTTTGAGCTTTTCACAGAGAGAGAGAGAGAGAGAGAGAGAGAGAGAGAGAGAGTTAAAACAAAGATGATCCTCAGATATAAAAGAGACAGAGATAGGGTTAATTACACATAAAAGAAAAAGGCAACTCAGAGATAAATGAGAGAGAGAGAGAGAGAGAGAGAGAGGCATCACATCAGAGTCTGCCAGCCAAAACAAGACATGAGGGGAAATAAAAAAAAGCCAAAGATAACAAATAAACGAATAGAAAGAAGAGAACATAAGAACTATTTTTAAAAAAATAAGAAAGAAGAAGAAGAAGAAGAAGAGCCACGGAGTTAAATATAATCGAATGAGTTCTTTCATTTTCTGGTCCTTTGATCGGGATTTTTGGGGCAGCGGCACAGGACGGGAATCAGTCCTCCAATGAGAGAGAGAGAGAGAGAGAGAGAGAGAGGATCAAGTTTTGTTCCCCAGTTTTATTCGCTCGATTTTTTTTATTCCCTTATTTTTAGGGAAGTGATACATGCGCTCTCTCTCTCTCTCGTTAAATGTTAGTTACCAAGTTAAATTTTATTTTTAATGTTAAATTTTATTCTTTTTACGAACGTGATAAATTCTCTCTCTCTCTTTCTCCTTCTTTCTCTTTCTCTCCCTTCGTGTTATATTTTACAACCTGAAACATTTGCCATAGAAATATTAAGGAAATTTCTAAAACCAATTCCACGTGGCATCTACACAAATTAAAATTACGTTAATAATATCTGCCTAATTCATAACCAGATTCTAGAATTATTTAGACAAAATCTGGGTAAAACTTCAAGTATAATTCTTTTCTAAGATGCCGTTTTGTTACGTAGTAATTGTATCAAGTCAAAATTAACAGAGATTTATCTCTTAAAACCAGTAGTGCTTTTTTTATTCATTTTCTGAGTAAATGAATGTAATTGCGTTTATTTGTTTTTTCTTTCTATCTTGCGTTAAAATATGCTCACTATTCCCTGTATAATAATAATAATAATAATAATAATAATAATAATAATAATAATAATAATAATAATAATAATAATAATAATAATAATAATTTTGCTGGGTTAAACTAAAATGGTTCAATGTCCTTTTTATGTAACTATCAGCAATTTCACATAAGAGTAGGCCTGTGTTGACTTATAATCTCCGCTTTCTCTCTCTCTCTCTCTCTCTCTCTCTCTCTTTCTCTCTCTCTCTCTCTCTCTCTCTCTAGCCAGTAAGTTCGTAAATGCCTCCTATTATCAATTAAGAGTCACCTTTGACTTGTTGCACGAATGAGTGGTTTGCAATATATATATATATATATATATATATATATTGTCATAAACTGGCCTCGCCTTTGGTGAGAAATTTAATCAAAACTATAATTGATGCTGCCACAAAACCAAGGAAGTCCAGTTTATGAGCAAATGGAATAAGTTATGTGAAAACTTACCTTAGAATTTTCCTGGAGTTATAATTTAAGGTGGAAGGTCGCCATATTGGAATTAGAATTCTTTTCAAATTTACAGGATTTATTTACAGAGACTTAGCAAATAACCAATGAGATAACAAACAGCATGATAGCTAGTTGTGGGGGGGTGGCAAACTCCTAAATAGGACACATGGGATAAGACTGCAAAGGTTGGTAACAATCAAGTTGATTAAAACTGGGGCCCATGTGCAACACAATCAGTCCTATGAAAATAATAACATTTAGTCTTGCCCTGATTACATGAAATAGTCTCAGGTACTGCAAATGATGGAATTCCAGGATGGAAGAATACTTCATATGGACATTTTGGGGCCACAACGGAAAACTGTTACGGACTGTGACCAGGAATTATTTGGGTGGCAGGCGGGGTATGGAAGCATAGGTTGCGATCCTGCCATGTGTCCCTCCTGAAAGAGATGTTTTGAGTTAGCCCTGCTCAAACTAGGAGAAATGAAATCTTCCTACAAAAGATTACCCAATACACGTTTTTAAATACAACACGTAACATAGCATAGAAGGTGCTTTTAATGAAAGCACATAAATATGATCTGAGAATCGGAGCAGCATATGCGTTAACAATGAACACTGATTGTACTCACACAAAGTTAAAATTACACTGTTACAACTTAACTTAAATAGCCCTTAAATTGCACTGGTGGAGGGATAATTGATTTAGCACGGGATCTTTACTTGAATTCAAAGGACGTAAATGGCAAGGCGGGGATACAGGTAGGCGAACAAGGGAGGATTGCGTTGTGGAGGGAGAGTTAAAGTTTACAGAAATGGAAATTAAGGAGTTAAGTACAAGGGACAGGGCTGGCTATTTGACTACTCGCAAACGAAGAACCTTTTATGACCATTGTTGGCGCCTAACAATCGGTTTGGCTGTCCGTCGACGATCGTCACACCAGCGGAGCAGGGAAATGTAGCACGGCCGGTGCAGACGAGATCAGACCAAGGAGTCTCTTCTGTTTTCCCCAACATGGCGTCGTGGGGGGTATCTCGGGTTTTGGCCACAACGTACCTGCAAGGAGTCATACGCCAGCAAAATCACAGAGAAAAGGAGACCTTAGGACTAAGGGCTTACAGAATAAAATCCTACCGCATCCCCTAAGTTCGATACGCCTATTGGGATTCCTGAACACTAATTGCTATCCCATCTCAGGCGATGGGGCGAGATGGGGGTTTGGGTATTGTTCCAGCATCAAATGATCTTTAAGGGGTTCAAACAAACGCGGTTTCCCTGAGACGCCCGATTCGAAAGACAGAGGAATAACAGATTAATCGAAAATTGATTGCTGGACTTAATATACAAGGAAGGGAGGGATGTTTATTCTTGACAATATATATATATATATATATATATATATGAACTATCCATTAAAGATACGTGGAAAATCAGTAAGCACGTAATTTCCTTAATAACTCAATTACCCTTTTTCCATATCAATAGTTTCATATTTACGGGCTCTGCTTCAGAGAGAGAGAGAGAGAGAGAGAGAGAGAGAGAACATCATTTTAGGCTTTCGCTTCTATAATAAGCGCTCATACTGCACCTCAAACAGCACCCAGGTCTATGTGGAATTTAAATTAGAAAATAATAATAATAATAATAATAATAATAATAATAATAATAATAATAATAATAATAATAATAATAATTAAAAAAACGCCAGGATATCAGTGATATAAGGAAAAATTGTTAGTATTTGCTGAAAGGAATATGGTGCGTAAATACTGAATAAAAGGTCTTTTAGTGAACCGAATTGTTTGTGCAAAAAATAAAACCAAACTTTACTTCGTCAGGTATACAACAAATCAGGTCTCTGATGAAAACAAAATCATGACCACGATATAGTGAATACTTGTAAGGAGTTATCTCCAATTCATTGTAGTATCCTATTCCCAGCAAGTCTGTCCCTATACGATCTCATCCTTCTTCCTGAGTGAGTTCAGGACGAAGCGTTGGCAACACTGCCATTGGCATCTGAACCAACGGTTCACCCGAAATTTTGGTCCAATTTAGTTTTCATTTACTTTCAAAAGAGCTTTTTGTTCGAGTGTTTTGTCACATTGTCAAGATTTATATTGAATATTTAATTCTTTCTGGTCCTCTGTCAATTGCGGTTGATACATTTCAAATTAAATGTCAGGAAATAAGATGAATTTGATCGTATACCATAATCGCGTGAAAGCCATTTGGGCAAAGCGAACACAACTTGAAAACAATCTCACTGAGGATTCCCCCCTCCCCCCCCCCCTTTCTCTCTCTCTCTCTCTCTCTCTCTCTCTCTCTCTCCGTGAGGGAATACTCATGTATTTCAAAGTCAGTCATCCTCATGAATAATTCCCGTTGGTTACAAAGTCATTGGTGCGTGTATATATATTCAATTGGTCTTTCAGGTGTAACTATCAATTTCGTAATTTCCTGTTTTCTGTTTTAGCGGTATTTAAGTGATTTTCACACCACTAGGCTACTTATCAAATGATCCAACTGGTGTACCAGTTCAAGCTACAAGACGGGAAAACGTTATCATGGAGACGGCTAAATATTCGCCATTAAATTGAAAACAATGAAATACGTAGAGACTTTAAAACCTAAAATCAACCGGAATTTCTACATTAAAATATTGTGATTCTTAGAATACAAAGCTGTATAAGTGAATTCACTCTCCTTTTTCATTCTGGCAAAAACATTTTCTTCCCAAAAAAACTGTTACAGGGAAAAATTAAAGCTGTCATTTCTATATACCGTCTAGGTTGGCCCACCTGGGTCTAGGGGTCCATACTAGGCCTATGGTTCCTTTAGCAAACCACCAGTTAATTTCACAATCATCCTCAAACTTAGAATGCAGGGTAATGGCTTCATTGAAAAAATAAAAAAACATTTATTTAAAATCAGCCTCGTAACCAAGTAATTTTCATAATCATCCTAAGATAAGAAAAAGTTATTTAAAATCAGCCTCAGGACCAAGTAACTTTCACAATCGTCCTAAAATATAAAAAAAAAAAATATTTAAAATCAGCCTCGTGATTAAATCTGAAAATTAATCTCTTCAATACCATTCCGAGACAAACTTCCTCCCTTTCGTTCCAGATGACTTTCGACCCTCCCTCTCAATATTTGCATGGCTAAAATTACCTCTGTCAAATCAAATAAAAATTTGATCTTAAGCAAAACAACTCTGAAAACGAGCATTAAAAGGGAGAAGACAAAACAATTACACTCAGATCTACAGCTCGTTCCAACAACAATGAATACAAAAAAGGAAATCAAAGGAGAGAGAGAGAGAGAGAGAGAGAGAGAGAGAGAAAGAGCGGTAACAGGCGCAAGTCATCATAAATTAGTCTAAACGTGAATCATCTTACCCCAAACAATACGGATGGTCTAAACGAGGGGATGGTCTAAACGAGGCGAAATAATTATTCAGATACTCTCTTCCTCGCCCCCCCCCCCCCCCCAACAACACCCAACCCCGTCCAACATTGCAACACATTTATCCAACTCCCTTAACCTCCTCTTGAAGACAAGAACGAAAATATATAATAATAAAAAGCTGCCCGTGAATGCAGTGTAATTCAACCTCAGGTGTTACAGAGTGAAGGTATTCGAGGCATTATTCAAGTTTCAGTACTAGTTATTATCATGTAACTTTTAGCCATTTTCAATAGTTATGGTACATTCAAGATCCAAGTAGACTGGATCGTGAGCACAACAACAACAACAAGAAAATATAGACAACAAAATATGATTAAAATAAAATAGAGATTTAAATAAGCTTGAACTCGGTGGTTAGCCTAGCCACGAACTCTCGCCGGTGCAGTGGGTAAAGTCACTTACGAAAACTACGTTAAAGGAAAAGACCGACGTCACGCAAAAGTGACCTTGCATATAGAACAACAATAGTAAATGAATACGAAACTAAACCTGTCTACCGCCTCCAACCGAAACTGAAAGGTAGGCTACACAATGTGAAGGACTGTCAATGGCAGAAACATGGCGTCTGACAGCTATGTACTGAGCTACTATAATCATCCTGCTCAACATCGGTTGGTTGATAAGTCCGCAAGTCCAAAGCAGGCCTATTATACTTCAATAAGTCACGTTCAAGGCAGTGATGCCGTAATGAACGTAATCTAACCTAACCTAACCAACCCACAGCAAACTGATCATGTCTTGAAAACATAGGCCTAGACTTGGTTTACCCAGGAATGTCATGAACCGGAAAAACCAATGGATTAATCAACCATGGCAATAAACGGCTGTCATTGCACATTTAATTTGAATATAAATTTAAATATCTAACCACAAAACTACTGCCCAATTAAACAAACAAACAACAGGTCAACCAATCCTGTCTCAGAAACACAGCCTAGGCTTGGCTTAGCCAAAGCTACTTCAATAACATGGAAACCAATGGACACACCAGACTTACATTATTCAGTAACGACAAGTAAATGGCTGCCTGTCAAATATTACAAATTCAAAGCCTCAAATGTAATGTTTAAATAAGAAAATACAACCGAATTAACCTACACACCAGAAAGGTCGACCAATCTTGTCTCGTCAACATAGGCCTAGGTTGGTTTCGCTTAGGATATGTCCGTCTTTAACCAAAGGACACACCATTCTCATGTTCAATAATGACAAAAAATGGCTGCCTATATGTATATACATTTTACAATATTTAAATAATAAAAGTTAATAGTTTGAACGCGAAAATGCAGCTGAAGAACAGATGTAGATCCTTCCTTACCTTTCTCACCGTAGGACCAGACACCGGTTCATTGAGGCCATGATGACGTCATCACCTTAAAGCACTCTATATTTTAAAAATTTATCTTAAACACAGATCAATTACAGCTTCTGAATGTTCTTTAAACAGTTACTGACACGAATGACGCTTCGCAGTTCAGTATTTACACACGAAATTAGCAAGACGACCGGTTGTAAACAAACACACGCACACTACTGTAGGTACAGTGGCACACTACGAAGAAACTAGGACACATCGTACATCTGGCACGTCACCTACTTCAAACCCCCCCCCCCCCCCCCTTAAGCAAGAGTCAGTCGTTAGCTTTTCACGTTGTTTCATTCTACATTATTATAAAAAATTATCATTTACATTTAGTATTATTTATTCACATAATTTATTTACATAATTGTTTCTTTGTTGCTATATACTATAAATTAATAATTTCATTCTGTTTTTATTTTCCTTCGCGTAAGTTTGCATTTGCCGTTGTAAAGAAGCTTTTTGATTTAATTAATAGACTTACAGCTATCTAAAAGAACATTAAAAATATCTGACCCCAAATGACCTTAATTCGACCTTTTGGTTTTCAAAGATGTTTACATTTTGGGTTTAAGTAAATTTTAACCTCAAGAAACGGACAGAATTACAATACGTAGGTCAGCTGCCAAATGTTCCCGGAAGTTCAAACGGGAACATAAACTGATAAATTTAAGTAGAATTTGTTAAGTTCCCGCGACTTTTCAAACTTCCTACACAGAAATAAGTGTTACTTCTAGATGGAGAGAGAGAGAGAGAGAGAGAGAGAGAGAGAGAGAGAGAGAGAGAGAGAGCGAGTAGCTTAACATTTTGGCAAACGCTTTAGTATTGCAACTAACGTAACCTATACCTCTTCCTGTAGGCCTATCACCACCTTGTTATGAGAGAGAGAGAGAGAGAGAGAGAGAGAGAGAGAGAGAGAGACGTACCGAGTAAATTCAATTTTGAGGACTGAGTCCAATCGGATCTCACATTGTTCATCGACTGACAAAAAAAGAAGAAAAATTAATGGTAGTTATTTTCCATTGAAGGCCTCTGGTTACGAGTTGAATTTTATTTTAGGAGAGTAATCTTCATGCTAACTAAATAAATTCGTTTAATGAAATAAAAATATTTTGAAACGAACCAAGATTCACGCAAGGCCTAAATTAGTGACAGCATTTCGTTATGCAGTCCATGAACAGGTCGTCAAGACAAGGTTTGTCTGCGACGAAACAGACGACCTCGAACAAATACAGCGAATGACGTCATGTCTTGTCATATCAGGAAAAGGATGAACATTCCTCTGGTTAAACTCCCACTGACCAAATCACGCTCGCATCTGACCCCTTCAGTCTCTTGCAAGTTCTACAGATATCCCTAACACCCTCCCCCCCTTTTTTTAAGAAGAAATGGTGTCAGTCACACCCTTTGCCTTCCTCTCAGGGCTTAGAACTTAGATTAGAGCATTGTGACCCTTACACCCAGACTATATTCTTAGAACTGGTCTTATTCCACGGAATACTTCGCTTGTTTGAATACCATGACATACAAAAGATACGTCAGTCCTTTAGATCATCCTCAGAGACAATATTCCCGTCGACACGAGGCGTTTACCCTTTCTCTAAAAGATAAACATCTAACTCGCGTGTTTATGTTTGTGTGTGTGTGTGTGTGTGTGTGTGTGTAGAAGTTTACATTCCTCCCTGCCCGCTGCTTCAAAGCAAACATGAGTGCAGATGCTACTAATTATTTGCATAAGTATTCGCATACAAAATAGAAGCTGGATTCTAGGATTCCAGGATCCATGACTCCTGGAACCTTTGACGGCGAAGAAGAACAAACATCAACAGAGACGCAGCGTCAAGTGAAGGATTTAATATCCTTCCATATCACTGCTCCTTCATTCTGGTGACCCTCCTAAATCGGTATAAAACCCAGAGTTGACGATTTGATGAAATTTGAGGCTAAAAAGCCAAGCACTGGGGAACACATTCGGCCACTCACCGCTTCAGACACTGAAAAGAGGGAGTTGGAGTGGTTGGACAGCAAGATAAGAGAGACCCAAAAAATAGAGGAGATGAAGTACAAGGATCTAAAGGTGGAACTGGGAGAAACCCCCACAGTTGTACTAAGTAGTAATAGTCAGAGAGGTTGGACAGCAAAACTGACGGAAGGAGGAAGGGCCCTAATATAAATATACTACTGAGAAATTACTAACTGCTGACCAGATTCAGTTAAAACAAAGGTAATAAGATTTAATTAGCTTAGTTGAATTAGATCATTTAGAAGAATATTAACTAAGAAAAGACGAAAAGGAATTTTGTAATTATTAGTAAATCTTTCATAAAATGAGACAAATGCATTTGTGACCAACTCATTCATTAAGAATTTACAAAAGCATGTCTTGACCTCATCCATTACAACATTATGTAGAGTTCGACGTCAAGCACTGACGCAGAAAGTTCCTTGCTTGTACAGACAAAGAACAAAACCAGCGGGCGTACTACTGAGACAAGAACTTAAATACGATACGTTAGAAAGTAGCTAATGCTGTGACCGATTTCTCAGAAGACCTTCTTCCACTCAGCAGCGAAAAACAAACAAACAAACACAGAAACACACTTCATAAACACCCACAGCGCATCTGCCTCATACACACATAAGAAATTCTGGTCCACTTCCTCTGTAACAGAGCCCACGAAATCCTCCCTCGCTGGCTTTCCTCCGAAGACAAAATAGAGGAAGACGTCAAATGAAGTGGCCGTTGTGGGCCTTCTGGGGCCATTGAGGGCCACCACGGGCGCTTAGGAGGATCAGGAGGGCAAGGAAGGAAGAAAACGGGAACACAGGAGGCAGGCGGTCGTGTAGGAGGAGATTCATACGTAGAACAACTTCCAAATGATAGAAGAAACAATTGTAGATCTGCACACATGGAGGCACTTTGGAAAGGAGTTGTCAGAAGTAAAAAACGTTCCTCAAATTAAAATTAGTTTGCTGTCACTGAGATGAAGGGAAGTGGAGGGAAAAGCGCAAATGGCCACTATTTTCTAGAGGCAGACATTAGCTTCACTTTGCAGACAGACCCTAGACCTAGTATTAAAAATTTCCGTCAGCGATCGCAAGTGACCTTTGGGTTGTACTGGATAATCGTATGAAGAACTGGTTAGGGCTACCACTAAGTCGACGACTTGTATTCAACACGTTTGTGATGATGTGTGTAACAAGTTACAGATGTATGTTTATGGCATGTTTTACTGTAGTGTGGAAGTACTCTGAGTTCATTTAAGTCCGTGTAAGCTGTCAGTCCATCTTTTCCAGGACCCGTACCTCCTTTTCCATGACACACCTCTCATTTCCAGGACCAACCCCTTCTTTTCTAGGACTCACCCTGCCTTTCCCAGGACACACCATTCCTCTCCCAGACAAAACCATCCCTTTTCCGGGGTCCACCCCTCCTTTTCCAGGACCAACCCATCCCTTTCAAGGACCTACCCTTTCTTTTCCAGGACCTACCCAACCTTTTCCAGGAAACACTTTTTCCAGGACCCACCTCTTATTTTCCAGGACCCACTCCTTTTCCAAGACCAAGCTCTTCCCTTCGAAGACCACTCCTCTTTTTCCAGCACCAATCCCTCCTTCTCCAGGACCCACCCCTCCCTTTTTAGGACTAACCCATTCTCTTCCAGGACTAACCCCAACTTTTCCAGAACCCATCCCTCTTTTTCCCGGGGTCCACTCCTCCTTTTCCAGGACCCACCCACCCATCCCCCAGGCCCAGAAAATTTACTTCCTCGCGCAATTCATTCCAGTCATCTTCCAAAATACTGTGACATTTTTATTCCACTTGGAGGCTGAGACCGTCCTTTCCACACGGCTGCTAAATCTGATATATCTCCTGGGTGCCTCGTTGCTGTCAGCAATAAAACCCAACCACTCATCTAAAACTGCTGACAGCATGTCCACCGCCTTCCATATTGGGTCTTATTAAACCCCGACTCCCTTCTCCCTCCCTCCCTCCTACTATCCCCCTCCCCAACCCACACTCCACCCCTCACCCCCTTCCTCTCGAGGAGGAAATACTGGGCGATTTGAAGGGAAGCCTTGCTCTGTAGGATGCTGGGCCATCTTTGGACTAAATATGAAAATACTGGACGATTTCATAATTTCTCGATTACAGTCATGATCATTTCCGTCAGATATATAGATGAAAATTTGAGTGGCATTTAAATTCAAGATTTATTTATTTATTAATTAATTAATTTATTTATTTATTTATTTATTTATTAATAATTTTTTATGAGAGGCATACAAGCTTACTGAGATCACATATACATCAGAGTTTAAAAACGAAATCTTTTATTGGTTTCCTTATTCTGTTTTAGGAAGAGGATTTCCAGATATTTTGTCTTTCATTACTCTGAGAATTCCCTTGTGCATATATTAGCCTTTGCTCCCTAATCACAGCTCAGGTATATTGCAATTCGTCCCTCTCAGGATGCCAAAATAATCATCTGTTCTCATACGAACGAGGAATATATTTACCGAACTTTCTAATCTACCTGCAGGATACATATGATTCAGTTTTAAGCGAGAGAGAGAGAGAGAGAGAGAGAGAGAGAGTCTGCAATCAAAATGCCACCCTGTAATGATCGAAAACCTCATTAAGCTGACAAACCCTAAGAGCTAACGATCTTGGTAAAATCATCTGCCAGTGATGATGAAAAGAATCTTTTTCATTAAAAGGAAAAAAAATAAGAATAGAAAACGCTAATAAAGTGGAATGTCGGCTACTGACAGAATGAGGCTGAAGAAAATGAAGTGACAAGGCTTCAAGATGGAGACTGACACTTGGAAAGATTCTTATGACACCCGTTACCTTGCAAGGGAGAGGGGGAGGGGGAAGGGGGGAGGGGGAAGGAGGGATGGAGGCAGAGGGGAAAGAGCCGCCCCCCCCCGGAAAATAAGGTGGCTCAGACAACAAAGAAGTGCCAAGGGACAAGAGGTTTATATGTCTATGGAATCAGCTGTTTAACCAAAAATAACAATCAGCCTTCTCTCTCTCTCTCTCTCTCTCTCTCTCTCTCTCTCTCTCTCTCTCTCTCTCTCTCTCTCTCTCTCTCTCTCTCTTTTCTTACCCACCCTCATAGCCTGTAGAATCATCCAGTTCACAACTGGGAAACCCGAGCTCGATTCCTGAACAGGACAAGCGGGAACAGATAGACGAGTTCCTTACAAATCCGGTGGGCCTCTTTTGCCCAAAGATGTAAATTATATACCTAACTGTTAGACGACTGTCGTGGGTCGAAGCTGGGTTGGAAAGAGAGAAAGAGAGGAGACAGAAAATTAGACGTGAGGTTCACTGCTCTGTCTATTGAGTACTAGTCGGGAGGGCCTCGATGAGGTAGTCTGTCTGTTGTCGCATTCTGAATTTTCCTTTTCTCATGAACAATACAAAAAATAAAGATCGGTAAACAAAAGTTGTTTGTTTGTGAAGAAGGAATAAATTTATGTCCTAATCACAACCACGAGGCAGGGTAATGGAACAGATAATTCATCTGATGAATGAGCCAAAAAAACTAGTGGCTTCAAACCGTTACATTAGAATTAACCAATAAAAAACAATAAAACATCGCAGGGCTGGTATCTAATGACCATCAGTCTCTATTTGAATATAATTAACGAATGTTATCAATATTCAAGAAATCTGCAAATTTTCCCCATCTAAAATATCAACCATTTCACTCATGTATTCGGGCGCATGCGCACAAGGCACAGGCGAATTTGAAGAGATTCGGGGGAGATGTCGTGAATCTCGCATAGTGACTGAGTGAATGACTTGGTGTTGTCACGGTGACAGGTCTCAATGAGAGCACAGAATCAATGCTAAGGGGTCTCGAGTTTTATTTCAACTTCAAGTCAACAACAACGAAATTTTGCATTCAAAATACATTGCTCCCTTCTAGAATTCATTGACATAATAAACTGAGAGAATTTATTGACAAAATCATTGACTTCATTGATTAACAGAATTTAAGTCTAAATTAATTGACCTCAATAATAAGACTCCGAAGAAGCGTCTCGGATTTAGATCGATGCTTCAGTTTTGAGAAGCTTCTGCTGGGGAAGACAGCTGCAAATATGCCAGTATTATGTGGTCACTTGAGTGTGAATCTCTCTCTGTCTCTCTCTCTCTCTCTCTTACAACTCTTTGGACTTTTTTCAACACACTGGATATGCTTTCCTAAATAACTGCTGAGAGAGAGAGAGAGAGAGAGAGACAGGTGCCTGAATGGAAGGGTACAAAGGGGGGGAGGGTTAGGGTTTGTATGGCAGATATGGGAAGGGTAGGGGAGGCGGGGGGAATGTATGGGGGAGGTGGGTGTGTATGGCAGATAAGGGAGGAGGTGTTAATTCTAGAGGTGGTTCATGGCGGGGAGGCCGGGAAGGGAGTTAGGGTTCCAGGAGTTAGGGGAGAGAGGGCATACAGTGAATGAGAGAGGGGATTATGGGACGGCCATGGTGGTTCAGTCATGTGTAAAGGAGATGCATAAGAATTATTAATTTATTTTTTATTCCTCGTTTATCTAATTTCTCTTTTTAAATCTAATGGGTCTCCTGTTTATATCTAGGCTACCGAAGTTACTTTCACTTTTAATTTCGAAAGGAGGCAATCTTGATAAGCTCTTTTACAACAACAGGGCCAATTCAGTTTAGTTGATAATAATAATAATAATAATAATAATAATAATAATAATAATAATAATAATAATAATAATAATAATAATAATAATAATAATAATAATAGCTGACTTCTTACACTTAAGTTATCATAATACAATCTTCTTTAACACCTAAAAACATATTTCAGTTGTCTCATTATAAAAGCCGAATAGATCTGCAGAGAGAGACAGAGAGAGAGAGAGAGAGAGAGAGAGAGAGAGAGAGAGAGAGAGAGAGTATGCCCATGATGGATTCAAAAGGCAGAACTCACGTAAAGAGAATTTGTCACCAAATGTAGCGGGTCTTGACCTAATCTTGTCCCTGGACATAAAGGTGACCACCAGAGCCTCTGAATGTTTTCAAGATGGCCACAACGAGGACCATCACGCCCTTCTCATTCAACCACTCAAGTGGAATAAAACTGGTTGCTTTCACTTTCCCCAGAAGACAGGATTTACCAGATAAATATTTTGGGGGTCCTGTAGACATACATTTTTCGTGGGTCCTCTATGCTTTTCCAAAGGTCACCTCAGGTAACACCCCGCCGGGCAACAATCCAGTAGGCCCCAATTCCCTAGGGAGGATTTAAGGACGCTAAACTATACTTTACGCCTGACCGGATAATTTTCTCAAAAACTACAGCTCCTGGGAGAAGCCGTTGTCTTGTATATGTATATATGAAAATATTCATAATTCATTATAGATATATAACCTTATAATAATATTTACTTAATACATATAAATTTTCAGACCTACATGAATGAAATTATGAATTCATATGTATAATACTTACATCATATATTCATATACATACACAAATCTTAGCTATCAACGGCTTGCAAGATCGGTAAAGACAATAATAAATGTCTGTTTCTTGTTACATTTCCCCACAATAAGTATTGAAATAATTTTGTGCTTGCAGTCACAAAGAATGGTATGTGGCTGAAAGAAGTTTCTCTCTCTCTCTCTCTCTCTCTCTCTCTCTCTCTCTCTCTCTCTCTCTCTCTCTCTCTCTCTCTCTCTCTCGTGTGACAGTGTCCTATGTAAGGATGGTCACTTTCCCCCTTATTCTTTGCCCAAAATGTTAATGAAATCAATAGACTTTTAAAAACCGAATTTCCAAAGGTTAAAAATCATTCTTCAAACATCGACAAAAAGCTTTTTACTTTCCCTCTTGAAAGAAAAAAGATGGGAGAGAGAGAAAGAAAGGGGAGATGAAAACCAAAAAGGTAACAGAATAAGAGACAGTCATGGTATTGAATAAAGGAAGGGAAGAGAGTCTATGTTAAAGTTGACCAATACGACGTTGAATTTATATATATATATATATATATATATATATATATATATATATATATATATATATATATATATATATATATATATATATATATATATATATTATTAGGACCCTGGAAATTAGAATTATTTTGGTTAAAGAACATTCCCTTTTTACTCTCCCAGTTACCCTTGACCACAGGGAAATTACCCCTGAAGTTCTCAGTACCAACCTTATGGGTCAATATATATTCATCACTCAACTGAGCAATTCTGGGAAAAGAGGTCACCTTCAAGTCTTCTAAATGCACTCAGCACATGATTTTTTAAAATCTTCAATCAATATCAATTCCTTCAAGGCTGCCAAAGTAGTTACTTGGCGACTCTTGAGCCAATCATCAAAATACTCCTGCTTTACACGAGCAAACTCCACAAAAGTCATGTTCGGGGTTTTGTTAAAATTCCTAAACCTCTGCCTGTAGGCCTCGGGAACCAAATCATAAGCTTTTAATATCAAAGCTTTCACTTTCTCATAATCCCGAGATACTTGCTCCTCTATGGCATTATAAACCTTCTGAGCCTTGCCCAGCAAGCGACATTGAATCAACACTGTCCAGACCTCCCTAGGCCAAGACAACCTGGAAGCAACCCTTTCAAAAGCCTTAAAGAATTCAGGCACGTTCTCCTCAGTAAAACAAGGTACAAGTTTTACAGCATCCCCAAAACTAAACTTTTCCCCGATATCTTCGTGGATGGGGGTACTCACAAACTCCTTACCTTGTTGGATCTTGGCCAACTCTAACTTCATGCCAAGCATTGCTCTTTCATGTGCTCTGATTCTCTCCAACTCCTCGAACTCTAACTTCTTTAGCTCCAACATGTTCTGGAAATCCTTTACTAGTGGCTCATTTTCCACTTTGGCCGAACAAGTAGGAACAGCCGGACAAACATTATCAGTCCGAGGAACCCGCTCAGTCTGACTATTATCAGGCAGACTGCCGTACCCTTCAAAAATCACTCCACAGTGGGGCGGATCCTGAAAAAGACTCAATCCCGGAGCCCCTTCTACATCAGACTCACTCATGCTTTCACTAATTAATTCATCAGCAGTTTGTTTAAGCTCACTCAGCCTATTCTTTACTAACTTATATACATCCTTTTTCAATTCCCTATTTGTTAAAGAAATGCCTAACGACCTAGCACAAGCTTTCAAATTTTCTTTAGTCAAAGCACTCAAATACCTAACGCAATCCTCAGAAGCTAAATATTCAACGGGGTTAAACTCTACATCAGCCATAGTGAAAAGGAAAAGAAGGAAGGTGATGAGGCACAACAAAAATAAATATTGATTAATCTCACCCAGAGCACAGTCTGGCAACTCGCACCACCGATTGTGTTTGTCCTGGATCCTGTCACGGTCACCAATTTTGTTACGTACTTCCTCTAGGAGGAAGCCGTAACGTGTTCTTTTATTTTAATATCAAATCCAGTGACAAAAACAAATCAGTAGGGGTGAGGAAAAACCAGAAAGACACATAGGCAAAAATTTCACAATATTTATTACACAATAAATGCACAAACACTGATGGCTCACAAAAAGTAATAAATTGATAAAGTACAAAATACCATCAAATAACTCCAAGAGTCACCTATAACTAAAGCTAAACCCTACTCATAGTGAAGAAACCAAATCTTAATCTTAATAAGGGACCCAAAAATTACCCACCACGCTAACCTATTGCTAAATAGAAAGGAAAGAAGTGGAAGGACATACAAAAAGAAATAATAATCCTACCTAAGATATAAAAATCTAAACCTTAATATTAATCTATACACTCATGACACTCAGTCTCACATTATACCTTGGACAGTTTTCATAACAAATAAATATACCATGAAACACACACTTGAAGATTATAATTACACCAAATTTAAGGTGTAGCTGAAGACACAATGTTTTGGTACGCTGACACAGACCAGTACTAATGCAGATGAGTCTATATACCGCTCAACAAATACTGCCACAGAACGTCACTCTCATCAGAAGAACTGCACTTCCAAAAACAGTGGGTGGATAATAACACTTCAGTCTACAGCTCACGCCAAATATACAGAGGATGTTCCTCTTACCTGAGAGAAGACACCCTACTTGCTCCAACAAGGCCACTCTGGTGCTGATACAGTGGATACATCGACGAAAAAGGCTCTCGAGCCCAGATCTACGCACAACTGCCAACGTCAAGATTAAGCCAGTAGGTCACTTAAATCACAGTTGCACGTCGTACTCCCACATGTAGCTCCATATACAAAACTGCCTTTCACATTAAGAAGCAGCTCAATACCAGCAGATTGTTGTTCACCAAGAACAAGCGAGAAATCTTCACAATAGGAAGATATGTATATATAATCCACAACAGCAGACAGATCAGCAGCTCCAGAGTCTTCAACGGCCTTGAACTAGACTCCCGAGAATACTTTAGGAGAGCCACAAGTCACCTCTCCTTACAACACTCCCAGTCACCATAAAGAAAAATAAACAGAGTTACAAATTTGGCAAGGAAGCAAAAACACTGAGGAAGGCCGCACTTAAAACTGCACTCAATAGATGGCGCCACAAAAACTTAAGCTTTTCAACCAAAGCAAATTAACTCTACATTTAACCAAAAATATAAATTAACATAAAACCAACAGCAAAATACCTAACTTAACTTAGTTTTACAAAATTGCAAACAATAGAAAAATTAAAGCCATCAGTGCGAAAATGCAAACCAAAGAAAATTTACTTTAAAATTACGTTACTGCCTGACACCCTCCCTCAACGAAAAAAAAATTAATTTGACTAAACAGGAAAATGAATTTTTTTTTTTAACCTTAATACGAAAATATAAGGTAAAGTAAACATGACAAACAAAAACACTCACACTAGGACTACTTAATCTAACTGCTCAAAAAAAACAAAAAAACAAAACAGGGAACTCCGGGATTGCACAAAAATAAGCAATAACAACATTAGAATACATTAATAGCCTATACACCATCTGAAAAGGAAATTAGAAAATCAGGAACGGCATCACAGCCAGCACGTCACATCCTAGAAAGTGCATCGGGGATCTTGTTGTCCACTCCTTTTATATGTTGGAAGACCAGGTTATATTCCTGAAGGAGAAGTGCCCATCGCAGAATCCTTTGATTCGCTCCCTTCATCTTATTTATGAACAACAGCGGGTTATGGTCCGTCAACACTTCAACCTGGAGAGAACTAGATAAATAAATGGAAAAATGGGATACGCTCTTCACCAGAGCCAAAGCTTCCTTCTCTATGGTGGAGTACTTTCTTTCGGCCGGAAGTAACTTTTTACTGAAGTAAGATACAGGGTGCATTTCCCCCTTATCATCTCTCTGAAACAGGACTCCTCCAATGCCCACGTCGCTGGCATCCACAGCCAAAACAAAAGGTTTATTAAAATTTGGAGAGCTAAGAATTGGTTCCGAGACTAATACCGATTTCAAATTAGAAAACGCTTTTTCACACTCTGTACTCCACAAAAACTTAGTGTTCTTTTTCAATAGATTAGTTAAAGGCTGGGCGATGTCAGCAAAATTCTTCACGAACCTCCTGTAATACCCTAACATGCCAAGAATTTTGCGGACGCCACGGACATTACACGGCTGAGGAAGGTTGGCTATAACCTCAACATTAGCATGTTTAGGAGCAACCTTCCCCAGACCAACCTCATGACCAAGATAGGTCACTACAGCCTTACCAAACTCACACTTATTGATATTTACAACCAAACCAGCCTTTCTTAAAACCTGAAACAGTTTTCTTAACCTTTCAACATGGGTTTTCCAGTCCTGACTGTATACCACCAAGTCGTCAATATATATTTCGGTACCTTCCAGCCCGCATATCACCCTATTCATAAGGCGCTGGAACGTACAAGCTGCATTTTTCAAACCAAAAGGCATCACCTTACATTCATACAACCCATTTGGGGTGACAAATGCCGAAATCTCACGGGCCCTGTGAGACAATGGCACCTGCCAGTAACCCTTCAATAAGTCTAATTTAGTTACAAACTTGGCATTCCCTATCCGGTCTATTAAATCTTCAATCCGAGGAAGAGGGAACTGTCACTCTTGGTTACCTGATTAACTCTACGGTAGTCAACACACATTCTATAATCACCGTCAGGTTTCTTTACCAGAACTATAGGAGAACTCCACGGACTTGAGCTGGGTTGAATAAGATCATGGTCCAGCATATACTGCACCTCCTTCTCAACTACTTTGGCTTTTTCTGGGTTCAAGCGGTAAGGAGCCTGCTTTACTGGACGAGCATCACCTACTTCAACATCATGTTCAAGCCATGAAGTAAGCCCTGGAGTCTCTCTAAACACTTCTGGAAAAGACTTTATCAAACATAACACGTCTTTCTTCTGGACTTCATCCAGATGCTCCAACAAAACATTAGCCTTATTAAAAATCTCAACATTAGTTTTTAAATTCTCTACAGATACATGGTTATCAACATTATTATCGGGATCATCAACCTTAGAAAATACAGTAGCTAGAGGACATGGTATTTCATAAACAATATTTAATGGATCTGGATTTCTACCTTCATATTTCTTTAATCTATTAATGTGAAAAATTCTACTCTTTCTAGTAGAACCTGGAGAATCTAATTCATAATTAAGGTCAGACACCTTTCTTATTACCTTCCATGGACCTTTAAATCTGGGTTTCAGAAAACTATCAGGGTCCATATCTAAAACCAGAACCAGATCTCCAGATTCGAAAGAACGACTTACTGCCTTGCAATCATGGAATATTTTCATACTAGCCTGGGAAGCTTGCAAATTATCCTGGGCAAACTTCCAGGCACCACTCAATTTATTTTTCAAATTAGATAAAAATATATTTAAATTTTGAAATTGTTTTCGTCCCCCAATCAACACTTCAAATAACACTTCCAAAAGACCTCGAACCTCATGACCATACACCAATCTGAAAGGAGAAACACCAGTAGATTCATTTGGGTGAGTTCTTAAGGCAAATAATGCATAAGGTAATTCCTTATCCCAACTACTCTCCCGTTCGTAACAGTACTTACAAATTATACTTTTTAAGGTTTGGTGGAACCTTTCCACAACCCCTTGACTTTCAGGATGGTATGGGACACTGGTGATGTGCTGAATGGCCAGTTCAGCACACCTGTCCTGAAAGTACTTAGAAGTAAAATTAGTACCGCGATCTGATTGAATGGTACAAGGTAACCCATAACGACAAAAATATTCTACTAACTTCTCCCAGACAGCTTTTGACGTTACTTTCCTAAGAGGGAAAGCCTCTGGGAACCGAGAAGCTCTATCCATCACCGTTAATAAATACATATATCCCGACTGGGTTCTAGGTAAAGGACCAACAACATCAATGACAATCTCTGAAAAAGGTTCACCAATTGCAGGGATGGGTTTTAACGGAGCCTTGCGCAATACCTGATTGGGTTTACCCATGACCTGGCACGTCTCACAAGTTCGCAAGAACTGCTTAATACACCTTCTCATATTAGGCCACCAAAATAGCTTGGTTAATCTCTTAAAAGTTTTTGTTACCCCAAAATGTCCCGAGAAAGGATCCTCATGAGCCGCCTGCAGCAATTCGTCTCTGAATTGTTTAGGAACTAAAATCTGCTTATGGTACTCAGAGGATTCCATAAGAGCAGAACGGCTTAATCTACACAATAATCCTCTCTCTGATACAAAACATGGCTTAGAAACATCATCCCCCTCAGTTATTTCCACATCAAATTCATCATGCTGAGCTCTTATAAAATCAGCCCTATTCCATGCTCTAACTACCTTACTACTATCACTACTTCCTACAGACTCGAGCCTTCCTACTGCTACATCTACTTGTACAGGGTCTAAATGTAAATCCTCTCCGTCCATTAAGAGGTTACGCCCTTTTTTCTGGGAGCGAGTAGTTACAGCAATTGGTAATTTATTTAAGGTTAAAATGGGGAACAATTCTCGTCCCCCACATTACATAAGTCATTTCCTAGGATACCATCTATCCCAGGAATAGGTAGTTTATCAACAATGGCCAGATTAATACTCTTTACAACACCCAATATGTCAATCTCTCCTTCAACCACAGGAGCCGACACAACAGTGTCAGGAAAACCACTTAAAATAATATAGTTAGCGATCTTCACGTTAAGAGGTAACCTACTTCTCAACAATAAAGATCGAGCAGCGCCTGTGTCCCTCAAAAATTTTACATCTATAACTTCCTTCTCAAATCTCAGCTTACCTGGCCAAATATACTTATTAAATGACAGTCACATGGGGGAATCTTTCTCTTTATTACCTTTGTTACCATTTTCCTCGTTCTCTATAGAATGTTGAGAAGCCTTAACTTGATTCACCAAAGCAATGGGAGAAGTAGCCTGCCTCTGTAGATAATTCTGGCGAGCAAAACATTTAGCCTGGGTATGTCCTATCTTGTTACACCAGTAACAGGTTCTACTACTTCCCACACCACTAGTTATAGTACGACTAGGATGAGCATTATCAGTTTTTGCAAAATTCCTATTCACAAAATTACCACTAGGATTACTTTTTGGTTGATTTTTTACCTGAAAATTGGAATTTGCTTTAGAATTAGCCTGGAAATTAGAATTATTATTAGGACCCTGGAAATTAGAATTATTTTGGTTAAAGAACATTCTCTTTTTACTCTCCCAGTTACCCTTGACCACAGGGAAATTACCCCTGAAGTTCTCAGCACCAACCTTATGGGTCAATATATATTCATCACTCAACTGAGCAATTCTGGGAAAAGAGGTCACCTTCAAGTCTTCTAAATGCACTCAGCACATGATTTTTTAAAATCTTCAATCAATATCAATTCCTTCAAGGCTGCCAAAGTAGTTACTTGGCGACTCTTGAGCCAATCATCAAAATGCTCCTGCTTTACACGAGCAAACTCCACAAAAGTCATGTTCGGGGTTTTGTTAAAATTCCTAAACCTCTGCCTGTAGGCCTCGGGAACCAAATCATAAGCTTTTAATATCAAAGCTTTCACTTTCTCATAATCCCGAGATATTTGCTCCTCTATGGCATTATAAACCTTCTCAGCCTTGCCCAGCAAGCGACATTGAATCAACACTGTCCAGATCTCCCTAGGCCAAGACAACCTGGAAGCAAACCTTTCAAAAGCCTTAAAGAATTCAGGCACGTTCTCCTCAGTAAAACACGGTACAAGTTTTAGAGCATCCCCAAAACTAAACTTTTCCCCGATATCTTCATGGATGGGGGTACTCACAAACTCCTTACCTTGTTGGATCTTGGCCAACTCTAACTTCATGCCAAGCATTGCTCTTTCATGTGCTCTGATTCTCTCCAACTCCTCGAACTCTAGCTTCTTTAGCTCCAACATGTTCTGGAAATCCTTTACTAGTGGCTCATTTTCCACTTTGGCCGAACGAGTAGGAACAGCCGGACAAACATTATCAGTCCGAGGAACCCGCTCAGTCTGACTATTATCAGGCAGACTGCCGTACCCTTCAAAAATCACTCCACAGTGGGGCGGATCCTGAAAAAGACTCAATCCCGGAGCCCCTTCTACATCAGACTCACTCATGCTTTCACTAATTAATTCATCAGCAGTTTGTTTAAGCTCACTCAGCCTATTCTTTACTAACTTATATACATCCTTTTTCAATTCCCTATTTGTTAAAGAAATGCCTAACGACCTAGCACAAGCTTTCAAATTTTCTTTAGTCAAAGCACTCAAATACCTAACGCAATCCTCAGAAGCTAAATATTCAACGGGGTTAAATTCTACATCAGCCATAGTGAAAAGGAAAAGAAGGAAGGTGATGAGGCACAACAAAAATAAATATTGATTAATCTCACCCAGGGCACAGTCTGACAACTCGCACCACCGATTGTGTTTGTCCTGGATCCTGTCACGGTCGCCAATTTTGTTACGTACTCCCTCTAGGAGGAAGCCGTAACGTGTTCTTTTATTTTAATATCAAATCCAGTGACAAAAACAAATCAGTAGGTGTGAGGAAAAACCAGAAAGACACATTGGCAAAAATTTCACAATATTTATTACACAATAAATGCACAAACACTGATGGCTCACAAAAAGTAATAAATTGATAAAGTACAAAATACCATCAAATAACTCCAAGAGTCACCTATAACTAAAGCTAAACCCTACTCATAGTGAAGAAACCAAATCTTAACCTTAATAAGGGACCCAAAAATTACCCACCACGCTAACCTATTGCTAAATAGAAAGGAAAGAAGTGGAAGGACATACAAAAAGAAATAATAATCCTACCTAAGATATAAAAATCTAAACCTTAATATTAATCTATACACTCATGACACTCAGTCTCATATTATACCTTGGACAGTTTTCATAACAAATAAATATACCATGAAACACACACTTGAAGATTATAATTACACCAAGTTTAAGGTGTAGCTGAAGACACAATGTTTTGGTACGTTGACACAGACCAGTACTAATGCAGATGAGTCTATATACCGCTCAACAAATACTGCCACAGAACGTCACTCTCATCAGAAGAACTGCACTTCCAAAAACAGTGGGTGGATAATAACACTTCAGTCTACAGCTCACGCCAAATATACAGAGGATGTTCCTCTTACCTGGGAGAAGACACCCTACTTGCTCCAACAAGGCCACTCTGGTGCTGATACATTGGATACATCGACGAAAAAGGCTCTCGAGCCCAGATCTACGCACAACTGCCAACGTCAAGATTAAGCCAGTAGGTCACTTAAATCACAGTTGCACGTCGTACTCCCACATGTAGCTCCATATACAAAACTGCCTTTCACATTAAGAAGCAGCTCAGTACCAGCAGATTGTTGTTCACCAAGAACAAGCGAGAAATCTTCACAATAGGAAGATATGTATATATAATCCACAACAGCAGACAGATCAGCAGCTCCAGAGTCTTCAACGGCCTTGAACTAGACTCCCGAGAATACTTTAGGAGAGCCACAAGTCACCTCTCCTTACAACACTCCAGTCACCATAAAGAAAAATAAACAGAGTTACAAATTTGGCAAGGAAGCAAAAACACTGAGGAAGGCCGCACTTAAAACTGCACTCAATAGACGGCGCCACAAAAACTTAAGCTTTTCAACCAAAGCAAATTAACTCTACATTTAACCAAAAATATAAATTAACATAAAACCAACAGCAAAATACCTAACTTAACTTAGTTTTACAAAATTGCAAACAATAGAAAAATTAAAGCCATCAGTGCGAAAATGCAAACCAAAGAAAATTTACTTTAAAATTACGTTACTGCCTGACACACATATATATATATATATATATATATATATATATATATATATATATATATTGTCACGAAGTGATCAAGTACCTGGTTATTACACAAATAATAAGACCAAAAAGTTACCTCACTTCAGCCAGACACTTGAAACCTCATAACAAAAATATTAAGACTGAATACTCTAAAGGTACAGTGATCCCATAAAACTTGCTTATCACTTGAAAAAATCAATCTAACATTATCAAGTCATGGGTGAGGTAACAACTAATAAGCTATAAACAGACTAGTGGAAAATGGGCATCACTTCATTAAACACTATAACGATTTTCCTGGTTCTATTTCACTTTGATAAAGGAGAACTAGGCAGATATATCACTTACCTTGTACACATTCATTAATTTCTCTAATCACTGGTGGTCAAAGTGGAACACTGCTTTTAAAACTTTAAACGAACAAATTTATTTCTAAGTTCAAAATTTGTATGCATAGTTCACAATCTCAAAAAGATTTACTATTACCTGACAACAGTGTAAGATTTAAGTATTTCTTAATCAAGATTAGTTCGCAAAACTTTAATTTAACAAGAAAGCAATTTGCTTAAGTAAAATTCAAACCATTAACTCTCACTCAAGTTTTAGATATACACCTGATTAATTAAACTCAACACAAGTGTTCACCAAAATATTACTGACTGCAATCCATATAAGTATTCTCTGAAATCTTAATAATAAGTATGCACTAAAAAAATGCTAAGCAATCACCAACACAAAACTTTGGAATACACTGTGTAATTATAAAATTAGAGCAATATGATAACACATACATGTAAGAATGAAATATGCAAAAATGGAAATATACCAATAGCAATATCACTAAGACAAAAATATGTTTAAAGATTATATCAATCTTTCAAAAGATTACCTTCACTCTAAAAAAAAAAAAAAAAGCTAAACTCACGCCTTTCTAAAACTTCCTCAAAGACAACACTGCCAAGTCACAATGATATGCATTTAGCAACATATAGTTAGCAACAAGACACATTGGAACTCACTTAAAGAGATATTATCCACCTCTTATCAAAACAATAATTCTCTATCACAACAACAGTACAAAATATATCAAGAATCTTACCTTGTTCAATAGAAAATAGTAAAACATTTTCACAATGCTTGCACAATATAAACACCTTAGATCATTCTTACAAAATGTATACACTTCGTGGGTGAATTTGACAAAACTTATGCTTTTGTGGAAGGAGGATAACCAACTTTATATATATATACCCTTTAGACACCATACTGTACCAGAGAGAGAGAGAGAGAGAGAGAGAGAGAGACAGACAGAGAGAGAGAGAGAGAGAGACTGCTGCTATCTTTGAAATCCCCAAGGCAACTCCTAACTCTCTCTGATTTCC